>VDFB02009983.1:0-28757 GCA_007258455.2 Sequoia sempervirens
TAGTTATAGATGGAGAAAACATCAAATACCCTACAGGCTCAGTTGTTGTTACTGGAACGTGGCTTAGAAGGTACCCACATAAGAGTGTTAAACATTGGTTGTTTGAGGACTTTGACACACATCATAAGATTCTTCATTACTCAAACCTTGTTGTGGCATCCAATGTTCATTTGATCAAATATGGGGGCAGACGTTTGAACAAGACCTTGTGGAAGGTTCATGAGTCTGACCATGAGGCAATACTTGACACAATAAAGAGTAGAGAAGATCCACATGGTTCATTAGATTAATTTGTAAGTATATGCACAATGGTTCTTATTAATTTATACTTGTATCCACGTTAATTTGTTTGATTCCAATGCTATCATGTCTTATTTTACTTTGTGTATCTGTAAGTAACCCAGTAAACATTGAATGGTGTCCCCTTGCAGAAAATGCAGATTTATGAGCCATCCAAGAAAATCTCAGGAATAAAAGCAATGCAACATCCCTATTTTGATTATGAAGCCAAATCTCAATTATTATTTTTAGCCATTACAAAAGTGTGTGCGAAGTTTGGTGAGGAAATTTCAAGTTATTCATTTGAAGTTAACCTTATCGTGAGCACCTATGATGTAGACATTATAGGAGCATCTCGAATTTCAGGATATTCTAGATTCATGAGAGGTGTTGTGTGCAATAGGTATCTTGGAACTCACAGTGAAGATGTATGAGCAGAAGTGACTAAGTTGATAGAATTCCATGCCTATCTGTAAGTGCCTTCCATCTATTTTCATTTCATTTCCATTTTGGACATGAGTTATTTCTTTTCATTCTTTTACTTTTCCTATCTGTAACTAAACTAGTAAAAATTGATTGGTCTCTCCTTGCAGAAAATACTGATTTTGGAGCCATCGAAGAGAATCTCAACCAAAAAAGCAATGCAACATCCTTATTTTAATGATCTTGACAAATCTCAATTTTGATTTCAAGCCATTATAAAAGAGTGTGTGAAGCTTTGTGAGGGAATCTCAAGTTTCTCATTTGAAGTTAACCTCTAAATGAGAACCTATGATGTAGACATTATAAGAGAATCTCAAATGTATGAGTGACATTGTTAAATATCTGTGAGAACAGAGTACCTAAGGCATTGTAATGAGATTTACTTGTAATGACATTTATTGAAATAATGAAATTTGGTGTAGGGGCACCAAGGTTATTGAGAAAATTTGGTACACGGAAATATTCTAAGTTAGTTTTGTGTTATGATTTTTGTCAATTGAATAAGGTCATAACACATCCACAATTGATTTATAACGTAATAAGTCATGTTAGTTACAAAAAGAACAGTTAGGCATGATTGGAAAGATGTAGAATCATTTGTAAAGGCTATTTAAAGCCTCTTGAAGGCTATTTAAGTCAATATTTGAATTTGTAGCCTTTTGAAGGAAAATCATTGAATATGGTTGTAAATGTACTATTAGTGAGATTGACATTGTTAACCTTCAGAGAGTAGTAGTATTTATGTTGATGAAATTTCCTTTAGGTGCAAGGATTCAAAGCACATCAACCATGTGGTACAAATGATTAAATCCCAGAGACAATCTATAGCAATGAAATCTCACATTCTCAACCTAAAACAACATCACCAGCCCTATAAATGCCTTACCATTATTAAAAGAGTTAAGGAAAATTGAAAACAACACATTGGAAACCTTTCCTCTAAGTCACAATTCACCAGAGTACGAGGAAGGGCTCCATCACAAAAATTAAAGTAAACTCAGGCCCTATTGGTCTGTACAGGCTGAATAA
The DNA here is from genome assembly GCA_007258455.2 of Sequoia sempervirens. Lineage (NCBI taxonomy): Eukaryota > Viridiplantae > Streptophyta > Pinopsida > Cupressales > Cupressaceae > Sequoia > Sequoia sempervirens. The sequence goes on from VDFB02009983.1 coordinate 1,792, forward strand.
AGAAAAATGGATTTTCCTTTCACTAAAACAACCAAAGGTGTATCAAAACATATTGAAATCTAGATTAAGACCTGCCACCACAATTTTTCATGAATTTATTTTCGTAAGAGGCCTATACTAGGCCGTACACAGAGAAAAGAAACTAAAAACTCAGAAAAATGTTGAAATTCCACAGTTTTAGGCATTGTGAAGAGAACCAATCTTCAAAAAAACTATTGATTGAACCCTCATTCGGGCTTGAATGATTTTTTTAATACATTTCAAATGAGAATCATCTCCCTTCAATTCCCATAACTACCTTTGAACCACCAAACCCTTATTAAGCCTACAAATACTAGTATTTATTATTTAAGAATGGTTTTGCTTACTAAGCTTTATCATGAAAATTTAATATTCTAAAGGCCTAGGACCACTTAGACACCCTTATAACATGACTTTTAGACTCTTTCTCGACACTCCCACCTACTTTTTACATAATTTTCCTTTATGGAAATATCAACAATTATTTAATTCAAGAGTGCTTTTGCACATTTGTCCACCCTAACCTACTAATTCCCAAAGTACATAAAAGATTGGTCTATTAGACCTTATTCAAGACAAAAATACTTCAACATACTAACATTTTCCAACTGTCCTCCCAATTTACCATCAAACAATCACAAATTTAGGGTGAGGTGTGGGTGCTCCTGCACCATTAAAACTCAAAAACAAAGTCAATTAGGCTAATGATCTGGATGGGGCCATTTGGTGGGAAGGAAGACAGTGGAATCTAAATTCTGTACTAGTTTGTGGTAGACAGTGGAGGAATATGTATAAGACATTGCATGCAGTGTTGGCAAACGGGGAATGGTGCAGGCAGGCATGGCATATGGGCAGGAATGAGGTAGGGTCATGTGGAGGTAATGGATGTGGTCCAAAATTTAGGAGGGTCAAGAAGGTCAATGTATGATCTTGATGAAATTGAGGAAGAACAACAAGAGAGGGATAGGAAAAATTAAATCAATACAGAGTTTCAAGGTTTTTCCAAGCGAGTAAGAGAGCTATGGGAACAGCCTCATCTAAAATATTTTCAACTATACTTTGATATGTACCATTTAGAGAGCTTGGTTTTCATGGAGTTCCTTTCAAAGCCTCTACTTTTATTATTCTTATGGTAAATTTTTTGGTAGAATTGGTGGAATTACCTTTCTTAGTAGTAATCGCTATTAGTGAGATTCAGATTGTTAACCTTGAGAGAGTAGGACTTGGGAAAAAGGAATTTTATATGGCTATTGCTTTCAAATACTTCAAGTGGGATGTACTCCACATTGACGCCATTCCTCAATCTTCACTTGATGGCATCAAGGAATGGTTGAACTCCATGGTTATAAAGTACTATGAAAGCAGAATGAACTTGTACCAGCATCCAATTTTGAAGACTATTATTGATGATTCAGAGCACATCAACCATGTGGTACAAATGATTAAATACCAAAGATGATTTGTAGCAATGAAAGAGTTTGAAAAGGTAGAGAGAGATACATTGGTGACTTAGGAGAAACTTCAGCTTTCAAAAAACAAAGCCAATTAGGCTAGCAGATGTGTGGATCAGGCTAGCATTTGATGGAAGAGGAAGAAAGATGACTGGAACTCTAGAGGCCCACCATACTGGATTTCGATATTCAACCATGAGAGCAGAAGAGAGAGTTGATATCATGTATCAAAACATTAAGCATGCATTCTTCTAGCCAACGGAGAAGGAGGTGATTACTTTGATTCATTTTCATTTGCATAACCATATGAAGGCGTGGGAACCAAGAAGACCAAGGATGTCGAGTTTTATGTGGAGGTAATGGATGTGGTCCAAACTTTAAGATGGGCAAGAAGGTCAATGTATGATTGTTAAATTTGAGAGAGTATTTATGTTGAGGAAATTTCCTTTAGATGCAAGGATTCAAAGCTAATGCAGAGTGAGCAGGGAAGTACACCAATCTCAGATGGCAGAGGTTCTTTTATGAGTGCTTCTCTCAAATACTCTTATCAACACACCATCAAATCATTGTCCTTCTATAAGGAAAACTCAACTCACCAAGGGTCCTTGAATCTCAAACTTTTGAAGGACTTATAATCACTTGAAACATGCTCTAACAGACCACAATAAAAACACCATAGCCATGTTTAACACTTAGGAAACCCCATGAGTTCATTTCTCAACTAGTAGGCCTCTCTACCCCCAATTGCTTGTAGCACTGCCCTGTAGGACAGTCCAAGTAATTATCACCCACAAACCTATATCTGATGTAAACTACTATTTTTAGGCAAGTATATTATACCTCTACAAGGCCACAAAATCTTACTTCTTGACAGTGGTTGGAAAAGCAACCATGGACCAAACTAACATTGTCCTCAAGAGGCCTACTCGAGTGCACTTGATTGGTTTTTAGTTATCTAGGCTCACCCCTTCTCCCCAAAGCCTTGTTTCAAACTCCTAAATACTACTTACAACCATTTCAATCATTCCTAAGTGTCACCTTGAACAAAAATCTCTCAAAACAAGCAAAACTCTGATTATTGCTTTACAAGCTAGGCCTATCATATGAAGATACCAGACCTAGATCAGTTTGTAACTATCCCCACACATTTTTCCATTCTCCAAAACCTTGAAAAGATGAAAATATACATAAATTCCTTCCATCACACAAGAAATTAGCAACTATACACTGTGGGAGTGGAAGATAGAAGCATTTTTTGGCCAAACCCTAGTTTTGAGGGTTTCTTGATCTGTTGTTGCTAAAACAAAGATTTATCCACTTATACTCAATGAAAATTCACCAAACCACCTTCAAATTAAATCTAACACTCTCCTCTTTCCAACCATAATAGGGTTGAGCTCGTACAGATCATACAGAGGTTGTACCACGCATTTTAGCAGCAAATTACACACAAAAATTTCTAGAAAACAACCACTTATTTCATTAGAACTTAAAAAAAAAAGATTCAACAGCCATGCCTCAACCGTGAGAGGATTATTTAACTTCCAACCACCCTTCCCAACATCCTCCACCTGAAATTTGAAGTAAGTGGATGTTGGAAACTAACTTTTTTTCCAATTAGACCACTAATTTCCTAGTTAAGGAAATTGACTACAACTTCACAAAAGCCCGATTGAAATGAGGCTTCAAAGGTGTATTCAAAAGCATAAAAGACACCACAAACACTACACATGTCAATTCAACTCCCCTCAAGGACTTGGATACATCAAGGCACTTTAATTCTTTAGTTTTCCTAGATGAATCAAGCTTACATGGTGAGGAAGGAGACCTTGTTTTTACAACAAGACTTGACTCCAAAACTAAAACTTGTTACAAGACATGAAAGATGGTTCTTGGAACCTTATTACATCTCAAAAAATTCCTCAAAGAAATGTGGTCTCATGGTGATGGAATGCCATGACAATCCATAGCTTGTTTCAAAGCACTTTTTTTAGGCTTTTAGCCATAGCAGCAAGGCAATGAACTATTTGATAAAATGCTTTGATAGACATGTATGAAAAATGTGTTAGGATACAAAAGGCGGTGAACTCTTTGAAAAAATGCCTCAAATAAATGAGGTCTCATGGTGATGGAATGCCATGACAATCAAAAGTTGATTTTCATGGCATTCCATCACCATGAGACCTCATTTCTTTGAGGCATTTTTTCAAAGAGTTCACTGCCTTGTCTATGATATTGCTTCCTATTATGCTTTTGATAGATTTTTTTGAAGCATCCATAGCTTGTTCGAAAGCACTTGTTTTAGGATTTCAGCCATAGCAACAAGGCAGTGAACTATTTGACAAAATGCTTTGGTAAACATGTATCAAAAATGTGGTAGTATAACAAGACAGTGAATTGTTTGAAAAAATGCCTCAAAGAAATGTGGTCTCATAGAATGCCATGACAAGCAAATGCAATTGGGAGCTACTCCTAGTTATTAGTTATGCAATGTGAAGTAATTGCATAAATGCTTAGGTTTACTTTGTAAAAACTATAATGTAATTCAAATTGTGTCATCTATCAGCATCTAGTTATTAGTTATGTAATGTGAAGCAATGCTTTGAGTTTGAAAAATGTGCAATGCAATGTAATCAACGATATGAATATAAACTACAAAAATCTATTTTTTACAATTTATTAGTTAAACTCTTTATTTTATTTTCTTTCTATATCTCTATGCTATGGAAATGCCTTTAAAAAAAATTTAAAAAGTTTTTATCTCTTGTTCTACTTTTTTTTACCTTTTTTGTTAAATCTAATTTTTTTCTGATTTTTTCTAGACTTTTCCCCAATTTTTTCATCAAATCTTATACTTTTGGTTTGCCGATTTTTTCCCCAAAAGATTTTTTCTGCTGTGGTATAAACACATATTTTTGTAATATCAAGGATACTTTTTGAAACTTCCATGCATTGCTAATCTAAAAGGAAAATTCTTTTGCCTAATCTGTATGCAGCCATGCTTTTGACATTGTCAAAAAGAGCAAATATGGACACCATCGATAAAAAAGATTTGTATTAACCAAATAGCCATGTACACATACATCAATATATGTCGATATAAGTATAAAATATAGTTACAAAATAGCCATATAGGCTTATGCTCGAATGCCATATAGGCATACAATGTCAAATATATCCAATACAAGATATGTACAAAATTGCCATGTCTAGGCATACAATAAAGGGCTCTTGAATCAAAATTAATTTCTCTCCATGCTCTGGAAATAATTTTTTTCCCTTTGTTTGGCGATTTGATGGCGATAAGTCTGTCACGCATTTCTACTGTGCTCGAGGAGTGCTCCTGCTACTCCTATAGTTTAGCTCTGGTGAAGTTTTAACTGTTACAATAAGAAGTAAAGACATTAATATATAGAAATTACATTATAAGAAATGATATATTTAACAAAATAATCACTTACATCCATCTCATGATCACTCTCCATGATGGAAATATTTGCATGTCGATGATCAGGCATGCTCAAGCCCTGTATAAACCATCCAAATAGGAATTAAATTACGAATCAATAATGGTTTGATTTTTCACTAGAACTAACATCTATAGCAACAAATGTAAATTGAAATTTAGTAATTTTCCTCATACCTCCTCTATCAGAGCCATGGAGGATTGTATAGGGGACGAAACACTGATATCCATTGCCCTTGTAACATTTGGAGGTGTTCCCACAACCAACATCTGAAAATAAAACAACAAATTATTCAATCACAAAAAAGTTACAATAGCGAGATCCATGTCATGATTTATAATGTATGAGATCTAATGAACAAAATTTTGAGTACAAGTATTAAACTATATATTTTTGGTAGGCCTTGGTAGTTTGATAGGAAGACCAAGCATGATGGGGAGAAGAATACATACTCCATTGTGAAGGATGGGAAGACTTACAAGCTTTCACCTCTCCTAGAAGAAGACAAGGCAAAGCATGAAGGGCCTAGTGTTTTGATGGTGGGTGAGAAGGAGTTCATGAAGACCTTGAAGGAAGGAAGAGGAAGAGGATTCTTTCTGATTATGAAGCCAAAAGGTGAAGCAGATCTTCCCACAAAGAAGAAGGAAGATGCACCAAAGGAAGTCTAAGAGTTGTTGGAAAGGTACAAGGACATAATGGTGAATGAATTACCTAGTTCCCTACCTCCCATTAGGGATATAAGCCACCATATTGATCTGATTCCAGGGGCTACATTGCCCAATAAGGCTACATACAAGATGACACCTACTCAAAATGAGGAGATTGCAAGACAAGTGCAAGAGTAGATGGATAAAGGGCTAGTGAGGAAGAGTTTGAGCCCATGTGTTGTTCCTACTATCCTAGCACCAAGGAAGGATGGGAATTGGACACTTTGCATTGATTCAAGAGCCATTAATAGGATCACAATCAGATATAGGTTCCCGATGCCAAGAATGGAGGACCTCATGGATTGTCTATCAGGAGCATCTTACTTTTCCAAGATTGATCTAAAGAGCGGGTACCATCAGATAAGGATCAAAGAGGGGGATGAATGGAAGAAAACTTTTAAGACTAATGAAGGGCTCTATGATTGGTTTGTGATGCCCTTTGGGTTACCAAATTCCCCTAGTACATTTATGTGCCTTATGAATAAGGTATTGAGACCTTTCATTGGAAAGTTTGTTGTAGTTTATTTAGATGACATCCTTGTGTTTAGCAAGTCTAAAGAAGAACATTTGAAGCACCTTGACATTGTACTAATGAGGTTACAAGAGGAGAAGCTGCTAATCAACATGGAAAAGTGTGAATTCATGAAGGAAGAACTAGTCTACCTTGGTTTTTTCATCTCCAAGGGAAGTTTGAAGATGGATCCTTCAAAGGTGGACGCTATTCTTACTTGGCCAACACCAAAATCCATGGGAGATGTGAGAAGCTTCCATGGAATTGCAAGCTTTTATAGAAAGTTCATCAAGAACTTTAGCCAAATTTGTGCACCAATCTTGGACACTGTCAAAGGAGGTAACAAAGGTAAGTTTTCTTGGACCAATGAGGCTGATAAAGGGTTTGAATATCTGAAAATGAGAGTAGCACAACAGCCTATACGTGTGCTCCCTGATTTTAATAAAGTTTTTACCATTGAGTGTGATGCTAGCAATCAAGCAATAGGGGCTATTTTGAGCTAAGAAGGCAGACCGGTTGCATTTTATAGTGAGAGGCTGAATGAAGAAAAGAGGAAGTATTCTTCCTATGATTTGTAATTGTATGCTATGGTCCAAGCCCTCAAAAATTGGAGGCACTACTTGTTACCTAAAGAATTTGTTGTTTATACTAATAATCATGCCTTGAGTTTTTTGAATGCACAGGACAAACTCAATCATAGGCACATGAAGTGGGTAAATTATTTGCAAGCCTATACTTTCACAATAAAGCATAAGAAGGGCCAAGAAAATAAGGTGGTAGATGCTCTCAGTAGAAGGGCACTTGTAGTGCAAGAGATCCAACTCCAAAGCATGGGGGTTGAAGCATTAAAGGATATGTATCATGAAGATTCAGATTTCAAGGAGGTATACAATGTTTGTGAGCAGCATTTGAATTCTTTTCATGGTGAATTCTCTGACTTTTTATTGCAGAATGATTTTCTCTTCAAAGGAAGCCAATTGTGTGTGCGTAAATGCTCAATGAGGGAGAATATCATAAAGGAGAAACACAGTGGGAGTCTTGGAGGTCACTTTGGCCTTGACAAGACCTTAGAACAAGTTAGGAGATTTTACTATTGGCCAAAGTTGCAGGTGGATGTGAGAAGGTATGTGGAAGGCTGCACAATATGTCAAAGGACAAAGGGAACTTCATCAAATGCAAGACTCTATCAACCACTGCCCATTCCCAATAGGCCTTGGGAGTGTGTAAGTATCGACTTTGTCTTGGGGTTGCCTAGAACCCAAAAAGGTTTTGATGGTATCTTTATGGTAGTTGATAGATTTAGTAAGATGGCACATTTTCTTCCTTGCAAATGCACCAATGATGCATCTCATATAGTAGGTCTCTTCTTTAAGGAGGTTGTTAGGATACATGTACTGCCTTTAAGCATTGTTTCTGACATGGATTCTAAATTCATTGGTCACTTTTGGAGGACCTTGTGGAAGAAACTTAAGGCAAAAAAATTTCCTTTAGTTCAGCATACCATCCACAAACGGATGGAAAAACTGAAGTGGTGAATATATCATTGGGAAACCTCTTAAGATGCCTTACCAAGGAGCATGGACAAGCTTGAGATCTGATTTTACCTCAGGCTGAATTTGCATATAATGACTCCATGAATAGGAGCATTGGTAGAAGCCCTTTTGGGGTAGTCTATGGCATGCACCCTAGAGGGGTTTATGAACTAAGAGATCTACAAGGAGTTGCTATGAGAAGTGCTCAAGGTGAGGACTTTGTTGTTACAATCAGGGATATTCATCAACAAGTGAAGGAAAGCCTTCAAAAGAATGTTGAGAAGTATAAGGAAAAGGAAGATTTAAAGAAGAGGAATGTCCAATTCAAAGTTAGAGACTTGGTGATCGCACACTTGAAGAAGGAGATACTTCCAAAAGGAAAGTATACCAAACTCATGATGAAGAAGATAGGACCTTGCAAGGTGGTCTACAAGTTTGGCCAAAATGCTTATGAAATAGAGCTACCTCCTAGGGTGGCAATCTCTCCTATCTTCAACATTTATGACTTGTATCCTTTCAAAGCTTCTATGATATGATTGAGAGCTTGGTTACTATCAAACTAATGATATGATTGATGTTACTAAATTTGGTTAAGGTGTATAAGACAGGTTTGGTGACTTTGATGGTTGGATGGGTGACTATTATGAAGCCTTTTGAGCAAATTGGTGATTAACCACAAGATGATAATCAAGATTTTGTTGTAGCAGGAGTTTGTAACCTGTAAATAGACTGTTGCAATCAAAATATGGTGAGTATAGTGCTTGATAATGGATTGATAACAGTGAGGTATGGTTTAGTTAATTTGTTGCCTTGGTGAATAAATGAAAGGATGAATTATTCAAGTGTCAATAATCATGTTTATGTTGTTTTTATGGTGGTTGAGAATGATGTGAATCTAATTGATTAAGTCAAAGTTTTATTTAATATGGTTTTTTATTTGAATGATTCAATTGGAATACCGATTAGTGGAATGATGAATGATGGCCTATGGAATGGCTAAGAAAATTTGAGTGGATTTTGGTTGAATGAAAAGTAGATTTTTGATGAAATTATATTTGATCTTCTCCTGATTCTATTTGGGATTGAAATCCCTTGAAGAAATGATGTTGATGGTGTTTGTTGGATGCTCTACATCAGATTTACCCTGATGATTGAGTGTTTTGATATGATGCTCTACATCACTAACTGCCTTGTCTATGCTATTGCTTACTATTATGGTTTCATAGATTTTTTCCAAGCATCCATAGTTTGTCGTGGTGGTGCACCTTTGCAAGCACATGCCTCCATGTGAAGTAATTGCATCGTGTTGCTTATGTTGACTTTCTAATTAAATTCAATGAACATGTCGATTTTTATTGACTATCAATTCCATATGCATGATGCAAATTTCAGCCATCCTCTCCATCCTCGTAGCAGCATACAGATCCTATGTAGCAGCATACGGATCTTGCATAGCAGCATACGAATCCTACGTAGAAACCTCCTGAGTGTCGGTGGGGTCATATGAACAAGTCGCCCCGCAAGATTGACACACATGGGTTTGAAGGCCACCACCCGAAGACTCCCCTGGATGACGCCATACAATAGGGCTAGTATGATGGATGACACTCTGAGTCAAAGTGTTGATCGCCTGCAATGTCTCTACGTCAACACTCTCCTTTGCAACGGCAAGCCTAACAATGTGCTCACGAGGCAGCCTAGTGAGAGGTCATCTCCCTTGCCACATAGGATCTGGCTGTGCACCGGGCCTATCTTGAGCCAACCCCCCACCTCTCCCCTGGAACTCCCTCATATCAAAATAATTTGGGATTTGGTTCAATACAAACTCACTATATAGTTTCCTAAGAAAATATTGAGGGACTTCACAATTATTGCACGGTGGGTAATCAAAGACCAAGTACCACCTATCATAAAAACGGTTCCTAATCTCTTGGTGGTGGCACCAATGAATAGGAAACCTCTTTGCATTGAGGCTAATATTTTGATTTGTTCTAGGGTCAGTGAATAGAGAGCACAAATCACCTTTAGTAATTTTTAAATCTTTTACTTGTTTATATGATAGTTTATCTGCATAATATGCCCTAGCTGCCTGCCTCCTATCTTGCCATCCTGTTATTTGTTGGGTTGTTGAATCTACATTTTTTAACATCTCTTTCATTGAATTTGATAGTGTCATTCTTTCTGCGGTTGAAGCATTTGGATCACTCAACCTACTGATAAGATCCTCAATTTGTTTTTTGTTGTTTTCAATTTCACTCCTCAAATTTTGTTGAGTGCCAGGAGGGTGTTGAGTGATTGGTAGGGGAGGTTGATTTTGTTGAGGAGTATTTTCATGTTCTTCTTGTTGAGGATTTTCAGGATTATTTGCATCTCCTACAAATTAAAAAAAAATGATCAAATCTAACCTAAAACAAACAAAATCAACTTGAAACTAAGAAATTCAAAACAAATAGCAAACAATACTTACCTCTTGCACCTCTTCGTCGTCGTGGCACCATCTTTGTGAATGAAAATCAACTATTGTTGATGAATTTTGAAGAATTCCTCCTCCTAGAATGCGAGCGTGAAAATGAGGGTTTTTGGTCGTGGGCAGAGCAGAAAAACGGAAAAGAGAAAATGAATAGCTTTCACTTTTTTTTTCTTTTAAAATGAAGTAACTCGAGCGCATTATAACGCGCTCACTTTATGTCATTTCCAATCTTTTTTTGAAGTTGGCCATAAAAGTGTAACCCAACTTTATGCACCCGCCTAGGGGGGGAGTATGTTACACCCCAATTGTATAGCTACTATTGCATAGGGCAATGGATTGTAATGATTGAATCATTGAGATGAATAAAACATGTTTTTTCTTGTTATCAATATGAATGTGCTTTCATTTAATGATTGTCTCATTTAAATGTTACTTCTATTGATGTTATCCTTGATTAATTTTACATGCAAAGTTATTGAGTAATGTTTATTCTAACTTTTGAGATGTTTCATGTATATTGCTTATGTTGTGAACATATGACTCCCATTAGCGTGTCATTGGATTCAGGTATGTAGACCATTCCTCTAGGTGGAGGGGAAATATCAGTCAGGAGAGGAGCTTGGTTGGGTAATTGGTAAAGTAAACCATCTAAGCATACACACACATCCCTTAGATTGAGTAAGCTGAGTCAGTTTGTGTGAGTTATAGGTAAGTCATTTGTAAGCTTGTATGTTTGCATTAGGAGTCTTGCCTACTTCTATATGCATGTATAAGTGAGGTTTATCTATGTATCTATTTATGTTATTACAATCATTATGATGGTAACGTTATTGAATGTAAGTGGATAAGAAGTGGGCATATATACATGTATATAGTATATGCACGTATCCATATGTATATACATATCAATATAAATGTATGTTGGAAAACGAATATGCTCATACGAATGCATTGATATGGTATACCTACATATACGTGCACATAGAGGAATATATACGGAAGTATATACATGTATATATACACACAACCTATGTTATGTGGATATTAATAATATTATATTATTATTGCTTGATGACTTTACACACACACATATATATATACATTTTGGATATGTTGAAAGGCTTATGATATGTTTATAATGCGGTATATATATACATATTATACTTAGGTATTTAAAATATATGTATATATATATTATTAAAAGCTATATATATATAAATAATATAATATATATATATATAATTTATATTTTAATTTCTCAATTTATGAAAATCGAATTATTTTCTAAAGTGATCTCAACATAGGAAATCAACTTATTTTCTAGCAATGAATATTTGTAATTTAACTTTGGAATCGGGCTTTTTCAATATTCAATTTATTTGAATCACTTAACATTTGAATCAAACCTTTTTATTCAATGAAATATTTGATCGTCAACTATTGGAAATGGGGTCAAATTACTCAGCTAACTATTATCACCAAATGTGATGACAGAATGAATCAAAACTTTATTACCATGGGAAATAATATATGCCAACATAGTGAATGGGAAATATTTCATAAACCATTGATTGAACTTTAGAAAATAAAATGAATTATAGTAGTTGAAGGAAATATGTGCGCCTATAGATGGGCATGGCCATGACCAAGTCGTAGGAATGTGAAACGCAACCAATATGTTGTCAATTAAGCCATTTTTTTATCGGTAATAAGAGTTGTTTTTATTCAATTTAGCTCAAGATTTATCCTGACCTAGATGGTCACAAGGGGGGCCATCTCCCCAGAAAAAAGGACACCAAAAAAATGACCACTACCTAGAGCAACAAACCATAAACCCATCAACAATAACATCAAATAGTTCAAACGTGTCCTTTAAATTTGGCTCATCCCTTAGTCTGCGATTGGAGGACCATGTCAAAAGTTTTCTTCTTTCCCTTCTTATCTCTCTTTCCCTTCACAACAAGCCATCCCTCCTCCATCCTTGCAGCCTCCTTCTACCATTCTTTAGATGTGTCATGTTGTGTCCAGGCCTCTCCATATTCTCCACACTCAAATTGTCGACCCTTATTTCTCCCTAAACTCTGGAGTTTTAGCACCACAATAGTTTTGTGTAGCCACAATTACATCCGCTCTCATTGCTTCAACACAGCTAGAGATAGACACTTCAACATGATTCGACCTCCCCAACTGCTCTAAGTCCCCATTTGACTGATGTGGTTCCAAGTTACTCACAGCCTGAGAGTAGCTCTTGCCCTACTCTTCCTTCTTTTTCCTTGTTTCTCCACCGCATAATGAAGGTGTTACACATCTTGCCACCAAGTAGCTAGTTTAGGCAATCTAGGCTTTGCACATTTCCCAGTAAGATGCCCAATTTGGAATCATCTTCTACATCAAAATGGAACCCCTTCATAGTCCAAAGGCTGCACCCAACATCCTCTAGAGGTGATAATTGAAATCTCTTCTAGGAGAGTCTTTGTGACTTCCATCTCCACCAAAATTTGGGCATAAGTAGAATGCATAAGTTTTGATGAGTCATCATCAGTCATCAAAAAATTCCCTAAGGAGTTTCCTATAGCCTCCAAACAAGACTCAAACCAAAAATAAAGAGGAAAGTTTGGAAGCCTCACCCACAGAGGCACTTTGTCAAAGGTCTATGTTATAGGGTTAAAAGATGAATGCCATGGCTTTAAAGATAGAGAAAATCTTTCCTCCCAACTCCAAAAATAATCACACAGCACTTTGTTTCTATCCTTCACAAATTCAAAAACAACAATAAAAAAACCTTCTGGAAACTAGGTAGATTTGAATACAACCATTCACAATGGGTTCTCAATGTTTGAAGTTCCATTTATGGAGATCACACAAACGAGGCCAAAAACCCCTAAAGCGTCCAATCAATCCTAGTTCAGAAAAAAAAAAAAATTGACATTATGAATTACCTCATCTTCAAGCTCTTCCTACAGAGAAACTGTCACCAGAGTGGCCTTCCCTATCTTACCTGCTGCCTGGAGATGATGCACTGCATGAGCATTTTCACTGCTTAGTCGGCATTTGCCAACATTCTCCCTTAAACTAGAACCACGGCTGTCAGCACCTTGCTTCATTTCACCTGGCAGTGTCTTTTTCCCATTGACATCAATGTGTGCCTCATATTTCCTACATTTTGGTGGGCATCTGGTTTTCATTCCCTAGCTCATTGAAACCCCAGCTTCCACAGCTGCCAACGGCTCCATTTATTTCAATCAATTAAGCCATATTAATAGGCTATGTGGACAATAAATAGCAAAGGAATTTTTCAATGAGTTATCAAATTCGCCATTGCTGGATGAATCAATTGTAAGTGTTGATGCTGAGAAATTAACCATGTGTTTCTTGATAAAATCTTCACCTATTTTCAGTCTTTGGAGGTCGACTCATCTCCTTGAGACTGGGTATGATATTAGAAATCTGCCACATATTGATGGAACAATTCAATTTGCAGTTTTGGTAATTCGAATGCATGTATAATTGGAATTTGTTGAGGCTGGGTTTGTATAAATAGCCATCCCAACCTCATTTTCTTACACCACTTTTGATCATTCACTCCTCCTGCTACGCACTAGCAATTGAGGAATTCACATAATATTTTCTGTGAGCAATTAAAATTTCTAAGAGCAATCATTATTTTCTGAAGAGCAATTATAATTTATGAGAGCGATCATTATTTTCTGAGAGCAATCATTATCCATTTTTGAGAAAAAAATCATTATATTTTATGAGAGGTCCATTTCTTCATGTTGTTAAGAGAGCAACCATCATCATAATTTCTGAGTTTATAATTGATAAGTTGAAATCAATTACCAGTTGTTTATCAATTGTTGAGTGTTCATTTTCTTAAAGAGAAACGGAGCTTTTTGAAGGATTGCTAATAGTTTGGAAGTGTTGCAAGTACATACCAATCCATCCTTGTTGGAGAAAAGCTTAAACCAAGCATGGGATATTATTCTACTATTGTTTCCACTAGTAATTCTTTATATATTTCTAGAAATGCATTTATTGATTGTGCATAGTTAGGTATTTGCATTGTGATTTGTATTTCTATTGAAAGTGATTTAATTCTATGAACTACATATAGTTTCACCAAGGAAGTAAATTGTTTAAAAGATGAATATGCATAATTGTTGTGTTTTGCATCAATAGTATGATCTCCATATAAGGATAATATGGTTGTAATTAGTTAGTAAATACTAGGACAGAAATGAAGGCATTGAGTCAACTAATAATCCACAACTTAAGTTATTAGGTTAACTTAGACAACACAGGGTACTCCTAGGATGAAGATTTCCAGTATAGGAGGGGAATTTGTGATTACTTGTTATGTTTATTCATTTCTAGTATTTTAGTTTGTTGTAGGATGTCTAGGGTATGTAATATCCATTGAAGGACAAACCTATGTGTAGTGTAAGGAAGCCTTAAGTCAAATCAACCCTGACTAGTGCATGTGATAGATGACCTTCATTCTATACATTGAATGGGAATACTTTGGCCAAAGTAGTGAAATGTACAACATCCACTTAGATGTGAGATAGTTGAGACTACACTGTTAGTTCACCGTGATCCTATATTGCATACTAGTTTGAGAGATGTCAAATGCACATGACCTAGTTATGTAGGACACAACACTATGCTCAATTGGTAGTCACTTATCGAATACCATACCAATCTCTTCATTCAAAGGGAGGGTCATCTATCAAATGATAGATGTGCGGGGAACTACATTATAAGTCAGTGGTTAGCATAAAAGTGCCTGAGTGATGTTTCTCCTCCACAACAAGTGGTCGATGTACCAAGATTTGAAAGGACAGACTCTTGGACCTTCTTACTACTATTTGTTCAAAAGCTTATGGCTATGTATGTATCTTGTGCTTTATTACTTTGTTGATTTCTTTGAAAATAAATAGTTTAAAAGTTGAAATATGTTATATCATGTTTTTAAATTGAAAGGAATTTTTTTATTGAAATGGTACTATCTTTACTTGTTAAATTATGAAATTTTCATTTTACGTACGGTTTAGGTCATCACATTGTGGGATTCATTCTAGAGACAAACCTAAAGTTTTTTCTGGGGAAACTCCTCTTAGGTAGCCACTAAGCATGAGAAAGGAAGGGGGCACCACTATTTTGATTTCCAACAATTTCACACAACACCTAATTGGCTCAGGCACCTCTGTGGGCCACCTTTGAAAAATGAGATACAAGATTTGGTGGTTTTTTAGTGTATCCACCCAATGACTACAAGCAGAGGATTGAACTTTGGAAGTGGCTCCTCGACCTCTCTGAAATCCCTTGGATTGTTGGTGGTGAGTTTAACATGGTTGAAAATGATGAAGAAAAGAAACATGGTGTCAACATGGAGTGGAAGGGAAATGAGAAACACTTTTGGTAGAGGCTAAAGAATAAACTCAACCTATTCAATCCCATGGAGGGGATGAAAGAAGAAACAAGTCTATTTGGTACACGTGGTGTAACACTCAAAAAGGGGGTAAAAGGATTTAGTGCAAGATTGATAAGTTTTATGTCAATAGATACTTTTTCTCTTTTGAGTTGCTCCAAAATGGCAATGAAGTTATGGTCTACCCATACACACTCTCAAATCACCACCCAATTAAGGCCAACATTGTCTTGAATAGTATGGGAAATAAAGAAATTAAGGGCAAAGAAAATTTCATCCTCAAAACCAAGTTACTAAAGGATGAGGACTGCAAAGCTAGCATTACTATCCTAAGGGAAACTAACAAGCAGATGCTTAGAGGATTGAACCCTATTGAAAGATGGAATCAGAATGTTGATACCAACAGTTGGACTTGAGAAGACATGAAAATCTCCTTCAAGAGGAGTTACTTGAGACTGAAATTAAAATCCAAGAAGACCCCCATAATGAATCTTTGTATGAAAGGCTCAATGGATCCAAAAGATCCTTGAGAATCTTACAAACCAACAAAATTCAAGGCCTCAAAGTTAGAGCTAGCTTAATTGGCTGAGTCATGGTGACAAGGGATCAAAGTTCTTCTTTAGGTATATAAGAGAAAAGGGTAAAAAAGAGAAAATTGATTAGATTTGTCATAATGGAGCAGTTGTATACAACTAGGAAGAAATCATATGTTAGTTTTTCATCTTCGACAAAAACCTTTTCCAATCTGAAGGAAATAGGGAGGAATGCTTCAATGCCAAGGAGTCAATCAAAGTAGTAATTCCCACAAATATCTTAGAAGAAGATGCTTCTAACCTTTCAAAGCCCATATCCATTGAATAAATCAAGAGGGCCATTATAGCCACGAACAATGAAAATTATCTTGGTCCTGATGGACTTTTTGTTGAGTTTTACAAGGATTTCATTGATTGGGTTTGTGAAGATCTATAGTGGGTTTATATGGATTCCCTAAGCAAAGGCTCACTTGGTAAAAACATAAACAAGAAGCTTATCAAGCTCCTTCCTAAGGAAGATGACAACCATGTTAAAAAACTGGAGAGCTATCACTCTATTGGACATCTCATATAAAATATTGCCCAAGTGAATGACAATCAAGATTGCAAATATCCTCCCTAAGTTCATAAACAACACACAAACTGGTTTCATCAAAGGAAGATACTTTTTGGAGAGCCTAATAACTAGTTGAGAGGCAATGGAGTGGGATAGAAAAGGTAACCAAAACCCGACCATGTTGTTACTTGACTTTAAGAAAGCTTACAATAGAGTGGAATGATCCTTTCTCAAATTGACCCTGGAAGCTTTTGGTTTTCCTTGGACCTTGAGTGATCCCAAAGTAGTGGTTTACAATTTTTGGCCAAATTGGACACTGAAATAATTTTTTAACTATATCTTCACTTTCGGGCACCTATAGCAGCTAATCCGCGAGGAATTTGAAGATGATGCAAACTAGAGTTTCATGAAATTTTTTCTATAGATTATAAATACATTTTTTTCAAAAATTTTGGAATAAGATTTCACTTCTTTTTCCATCTCCCTTGAAAACTTGTTTTTTCAAAAAATAGCATTTTAAAAAAGTGACGCTCACCGTATAATGCATAATTTTTTTTCCATGAAGGATAAAATTCTAATTATTTCAAATTTAGATTTGTAACTTTGATATATAGTGCTTCCACTTGGTTAGATAAGTTTTTATTGAATTTTTTTCTTCAATCAAGTTTCGAAAGAAAACCAATTACAATTCAAACATAGCGCAGCTGTATAACGCGTAACTTTTTTTGTATGTATAGAAATTCAATTTTTTTTTTTTTTGGATCAAGGACTTCAATATTTGGTGCACTCATATTTTTCAAAATTTATTTTTGATAATCTAATATTTTTCCACATGTTCAGAACAAAGAGCTTGATTTTCAGTGAAAAACCTATGTTTAATAAAACTAAAAAAATAAATACATAATAAAACCAAAACATATTAAAATTATATTTGTTGGATAGCTTTTTCCGAGGACTACTTGATCTTCCAGTTGGGTCTATGAAGTCTCGGCCATTCTCATCTTCAACCCGAGCTTTGAAGTGCAATTTTTTTTTTTTGGTGAACAAGGTCAAAAATCAGGGAAAAGGGGGGTTCAAGCGAACCCCCTTCCAAAAAGGGATTTCCATTTTATTTTTTGGCCAATTGGTCCATACATGCATTATATGGGTTCACTCAAACCTTGGTTCAAGTGAACCCTCTTTTGGTTCATTCGAACCAACTAGTTCGTTTGAACCCCCAGAATGAAATTTTTTGGCATGGGGTCATTTTTTACAAGTTTTCCTTCCTCATTCAAATTGTAAACCACTTTTGTGGGTTTACCCCCTTCTATAATATGGTTGATATAATTTTGAAGGATTCTACTACACAAATTGAGTTGAATGGATCACAGACTGAAGTCTTCTCCCTTGAAAGATCCATTAATAAAGGGTGCCCTCTGGCCCCTACCCTCTTTGTCATAGCATCTAATGCTTTACAAATTACCTTCTTAGAGACTTCACTTACTCTCTCAAGGTCAAGGGCCTAATCCTTCCTGACCAAAGTAAACTACTCAATATTCAATTTGAAAATGACACTGCCCTCTTTGTGGAATTGGAGGCAGAAAACTTAGATACTCTAATGAGAAAACTCAATCTCTTTTTCCTTGCATTAGGTGAAAAAGTCTCAAAAATGAAATCTACAATGCTTGGCTAAATTGAGGACCCTCCTAGCTAGTTAAAGAAGCTTGATTTCCAATGGGGTGGGTCCCTTAGATAGATAAGATACCTGGGAATTCCATTCTTAGTCTGCCCCAATGTCAAAGAAATGTGGATTTGGATTAAAGGAAAATTTGATAAGAAGCTAGACAGTTGGAATGGACAATACCTTTCCTTAGCTAGAAGGCTCCAAGTTTTCCAAAAAATCATGTCCTCTTACATAGTTTACTTTGCTTCACTCTAAATCTTCAATAGCTATCAAGTGAATAAATTACAAAAAAAATTAGGCACTTCTTATGGTTTGGTGGTAAGGGGAAACAAAAGATGCATCTTGTTAAGTGGGGGTGGTGTTTTTTGAATAAGGCACATGGAGGACTTGGCCTTAAAGACCTCAAAAAACATGGCACAACCCTTGCTACAAAATGGTTTGTCACACCTCGTCTTGTTATTTCCTATTTACTTTTACCTTCACGGGTAAATAGGATGGTAAATGCAATCATGATTTTGATATGTTTGTTAAATAAATGGAATACTAAAATAGGTATTAAATTATTATTGCCTTGGAAGAGTAATTATTTTTACATTGATGATGAACATGTATTGCTATATGCATATGCTAAAGTTCTATGATGCATATGGATTTATTATGAATGTCTAACTACATTGGTGTTGTACTAAGCTAGTTGCAAGGACAGGTTCAATCCTTTGAAAGGCAGGGGAAGTATCACTTAGGAGAAGTGATTGGTCGGATAAACCTAAATGGAACCTATTTGAGCTCACACACAAACTCACAATAGAAGGTTGAGTCATGTCATAGTTTGGGAATTGGTAAGTCATCCTTAAGTATTGTGTGTTTGCATTAGTAAGGGTTTTGATTATTGTTGAGTGCATTCTAGGATGATGTTTATCTATTTGGAGCTTATGAGTTCTTCCTTATATTACTTTTCTTGATTGGTAAGGTGAACATATGTTGCATGTATATATGTACATTCATATGCATATCAACGATAAACTATATGCATGGATGAGCATGTAAATGAGAGTACATGGGTAGATGTACTTATGCACGATTATGAGCAAGTTGCTTATGATCATGGTGTTATCGAATGGACAATGCTACATGTATGTGTATATATGTATATATGCATTGCATGCATATCTCCTATTAATAAGATAGTAATTGTATATGTGCTTGATTACGTGAATTCTTCCTTGTATGTTTTGACCAATGATTAGATATATATATTGAAATATATATATATACATGTGTGCAAGTATAAATGATAACCCATGCATGAGTACATCATTTCATAAGGAAATTGAGTGGACTTATACCATACACATATGTATGTATGTATGTATGTATATATATTCAATATATATAAATTGGTCGATGAAAACGTAGTTACGATGTATTTTGTATATACGTATGTGTGTGTGTATGTGAATGTATACACACATACATTATTTATAAGAATGATAATACATATATATATATATATATATACATTTGAGTGTCGAATGATTAAGGCATAAACATTTGAGGATATATATATATAGTATAATGGGTTATATATTAGAAGGTGAGGTCAAAAGCTTAAAGGTGGCACTGCCATTTAAGGTGAATGGGTAAAGCTAATCCAACGCTATATCAATTATGAGAACATTGCATAAGTTTAGAAAGGTGTAGCCTTTGGTGGAATAATTTCCAACACATTATGAACAGTAACATTATATTATAAGGGTCAATTGGTATATATGTTATGCAAAGTATTATAAAGGCCACTTAATACATATGTTTGGCATAATAAGGGTCGATCTATGCAAGTAATGTGCAATAATAAAGGAGAATATGGAGAAGTAAACCATAGTTGATACCATTTTAAATGCATCACTATTTTATAGCAGTGAATTACTCCAAACTTGGAACACTTATACCCAAAGATATAAAGCCATGAAATATTAAAGCTTGCTTCATAAAGTTTTTTGAATGCATGATAATGGGAAATAGAAAACAACAAGCAACATGCTAGTCAAAGCACTATTTGAGCACTATCATTAAGGAGTTGACTCATCTTTTCTCTATTGCACAATGAGGTTAAGACCAAGTGAACATAGTATACGTGTTTCCTGGAAATAGAAGATTGTTTCATTGAGATAATCACACATTGAATGAATAGGAGGATGGCTAATACAGCGCCAAAATATGAGCTCTATTTCTATAGAAGTCTATTTTGGTTGCAAGTCGATTATCATCATTTGGGCATGTGCATATTTGAATTAGTCTTGAGCTGTTGTCAAACTAAAGGGGTCAATTTGTAGAATACCACTTGCTGATTTTTCACTTATATTTCTGCCACCTTTTTATTGTGTGAGGTGAGTCATTTTGCATGTGGAGTGCTATCGACTACCATGCCATATCTTTTGGCATCAATATCTTAATTTTATGTATAAGGGTATGTGCAGGATCATGATGGGCTAAAAAGTGGCAATATGATGGGTATGTGGTTGATGACTTTTTTTTACCCAAAATTAATGAAACAAAAAGGGTTTTTAAAGGAGATTCTTAGCTTTCCACCAATATAAATTATTTTTACTTTGAATTTAATAAATAATTATTATTCATTTCTATTTGAATTGACTAAAGTCACGTTATTTGGGTTGATTGAAAAAAATCTATAGCTTTCAAAGCGACATCACATTTTTGAATCTGAAACATGTCACATTCTATGCTTTGCGCATACTATAGGATTAAAAATGAATTTCATGAAGTTTTGACCAAGTT
Source organism: Sequoia sempervirens (assembly GCA_007258455.2). Classification (NCBI taxonomy): domain Eukaryota; kingdom Viridiplantae; phylum Streptophyta; class Pinopsida; order Cupressales; family Cupressaceae; genus Sequoia; species Sequoia sempervirens. The sequence goes on from VDFB02009983.1 coordinate 22,930, forward strand.
AAGATTGGTGGAACATCGATTTTTATTTTTTTTAAAGTTGTAATAAAAAATCATAATTAATTATTTACTTGGAATAAAATTACAAACAAATATGCATCACATCTAGACATGAGTCCTCTACTTATATCTAAAATATTAGAAAAAAATATTAACATTTTTTTCATTTTTTTGTGGTTAGGGTGGTCAGACAAACACCTACTTCTTATTTTTTACCTGAAATTTAAGTAGTACTAAATTGAAATTTCAAAATTTCACCAAATAGATTTTTTTTCTTAAATAAACCTAGTAGTTTAGAAACTACATTCAATTTGCTACAGATTCTATTCTTACATATTTTTGAAATAATATAGATAACTTATTCAATTTTTTATGTCAAGTTGCCTAACTCTGATTTTTCTGAATTTTTTGCCACTTAAGGGCCTATTTTTTCCATGATGATCCTACACATACCCATAAATAGATAGGATAGCTCTCTCATTTTGGATGCACTATTCTGCAAATCTATTTCTATTACAAATATTCTGAGAGCTATATTTTGGATATCTTAGAGTTATTTTGTGAGAGCTTAGAGTTACTTTGTGAGAGCATTGGTTTATCTAGTGAAAGAGGACATAGTGAAGTATTGCTTTGAGTGGAAAAGTGAAGGCTAGCAAGCTGTCAATAGAAGGTTGTGCATCAAGTCAGAAAATTGGATTACGCGTATTACATGCATGAGGATCTAGTCTTCTCTTATTTGTCTTTGTTTATGAAATAATGAGATTTGAATGCTTTATTTTGTACCAGGCTTGAGAATACTTGCATTAGGAAATCATAGCATTTTCTTTGGAAAGGAAAAGAAGGTTTTTTATACTTTTCTATGAAAGTGCTTGTATTTACTCCATAATAGGAGGGATTATTTTTCATTAGTATTATATACTAGGAATGATGAAACAAGAATAGCTTAAGGGTTATTCGTAATGTGGCGCTTTTGGCTTTGATGTTAGGAAACATTAGGAATGATAAGGTTTAGTTGTACATCAATAGTATGGAAGAATTGATAGGATGAGTCATTGCTAATCTATAATTGTATGATCACTTGATCATTGCTTTACTACTAGATGAAACCCTAGGTTGAGAGTAACCTATTTGGGTTGAGAAGTATATTGAAACCTAGGTTAAGATTTACCTACTAGGTTGGAATATTACTAGATTACCCATTGGAACTAATAGGGTAAGAATAACTTGCTTGGATGGGATGTATGTTGTTCTTGTTGGAACACATAGGTTTAGGTTAACCTACTTAATTACAATGATTATTGATTATTGATTATATCCGTGAATAGGGTACACCAAGGATGAGACTCATTTATGTGGTTAAGTAGATCACTCAAGTTTATGAGACACTGTATATTTGGAAACATAGATGGAATTACCTATTGAGTTAGAGTTGCTACTTTAGTTAGTTGCTTTACACTCTTGAGATGAAGTCATATTATTGGTCTAAGATTCTACTCTTTAGAATAAATCTCTTTATTAAGTAGATTACACTCTCGAATGGAATCATCTATTGATATGATTGTTCTTTGATTGAGGTCATTCATTGATGTTTCTATACTCTTGATGAGAACCGTTTATTAATATGATAAATTATTGATTGGAGATCTAGTTATTTATGAACATTTAATCTATGATTAGAGGAAGCTTATGTTGTTATACTTTAGCTTATAGAGGTATAATTGGTACTAGGTTGTTTTGAAGTGAATATCTTGATTATGCAAAGTTAATTTATAAACTAGAAAAGCTCATATGTTATACCTGGGGTTTGAATATCTATTGAAGGGGGTAACCTATGCTTAGTATTTATTGGTAGAGATACCATTGTGTTTTGGAAAAAGGGGAATAGGTTATTTCTAAGGTTAGGAATTACTTATGGAAGGAAAATTAGCTAAGCATAGTATATAAATGGTCATAATCCAAACCGGGCTATAGAAGTGTATGTGAATAGGAAGATTGTCACCAAAGTATTGGGTGAGAATACTTTGGCCAAAGTAGTGTAAGCAGCCACTGTTTACACTATCAATTCTCTATATCTTTTATGCATTCTAGTTCAATATTTTCATACTTGTAGGGGAAACAACTATACGATTAGGTTCTAGTTTGTAGGACACAACACTAAGCTCAGATAGGCTATTGTATGGGGTTTACCAACCAATCTTTTTGTCGAAGGGTAGGGCCATCTTTTCATTATGTGACAGATGTGTGGGGGATCGCATTTGAGTTCGTGGTTGGCAGAAAAGTTCTTGAGTGATGCTTCTCCTTATCAAATGGCGACCAAGGTTTGCAGATGTTTGTGCCAGTATTGGGGACAAGTGGAGTGTATGCATGAGTAAACAAGGACATCCAGAATGTATGCACCATTGTGGTGGCATCAGGACCAATTGGTATATCTATTGCCAAATGAAGCTCAAAAGAGCTATGTATGTATCATGTACCCATTTATATGGAAGGCTGAAATCTTGAATAAACTTGAGTTTATTCAATGTGAAATTTTTGTTATAGAAAGATTTGTGAAATTATAATGGAATGCAATGGAAGTTTGGAAATAATGTTATTTCAAATGTGCATGTAATTTACATTATGGAAAGAAATATTTTTATTGCCATGTTATGGCATCATGGACTTTTCACTTAATGTGAAAACTTTGGAATTTTTACTGAGTAAAAAATTGGGGATGTTACATGGACTCTAAATACCCTCAATGGAAATGAGACCTGGAAAGTGCTAATAAGAAATAACAAATTGTGCAAGTTGTACTCAAATTGAAGTGCTTTTTTCTTTTATTAGTTTGAGCTATTAATGTATATCATCCTATCTCATCAAATTTGATGTTAATGATTTTCATTGATCTAATCTCTTTTCTCATTTAGTGTTTTCTCTTAGAAACACTCACCTTCATTTTATTATTTCATTTGATAAGTTTTTCTTGTTGAGGATATAGAAAATCATTATTTGCAACTCTCATGCATGGAAGGTGTTCTCGTTTTCTATTTGATCTTGCTTTGTGTGTTTTCACAATTCTAATATGACTCCTCACATATGCATGTGAGAGTCACATATGTTAAAGTGAGGCTTAATATTATCTAGAAATAATGGATGCCTAGGATTTTGTTGTATATTTTAGAGATAAGAGGAATTTAGTTGAGATTAATTAAATTAATCACACTAGGAATTTGTAAGGGATTGACTAGATAATTAGTTGATTTAATTAACTAATTGGATTGAGGTGAAAGGGAGAATTTAATTATTGTTTGATAGAAATGTAAAGGTTGAAATTAATTAAATAAATATAAATTTATTTAATTATAGGTGAGGAAATGAGATAAGGATGAAATAAATAAATATATAATATTACTTCATTAATAGCTAAGGGATAAAATTATATTGGATTAAGTATGGAAAATTTAGGTGGACCTACACTATCAATAAACTTACATTACTTGAGTTTTCTCTATCTCTAATAATAACCTTATCAATATTGACAATAAATTTGTGACTAACTTGAATAATGTATATATTGAAATAAATTCACCCATAATGATTTAACCAATACATAATCCCTATTCCTAACCTCAAGTATCATTTTACTTCCAAAGGTAATTATTTAATTCAATCCTTCTCGCCATAAGATTAATTAGAAAAGTTTTATCTCTACCCATATTAAAGGATGCACATAATTCAATCCTTCTCTCCATAAGATTAATTAGAAAAGTTTTATCTCTACCCATATAAAAGGATGCACATAAGAATGACATCCATTCCTTATTTTCATCTTTATTTGAATCTAATAAAAGTAATTATCCTTAATAATGGATTTAATTTTTGGTTCCTATATAATTAATTGTTATTAATTTTTTAAATAAATGAATATCATTATGAGTAACTTTTGACATTTATTTCGTATGAGTAAGTGTATGGAAATGGGAAGTCAAAATGTGATCAAAGTCACCACTTTTTTTATAAAATTAGTTTAAAGTAAATTTTGACATACATAAGCTTAAATTTTGGAGATTTGATAAAAATGAAAAAAATAAGTTCTTGAAATTTAATTTCTAAACTATTATTATTATTATTATTATTATTATTATTATTATTATTATTGATATTAAAATGGTCAAGCAAGAGCATCAAAGTGATTTTTTTGTCACAAAAAACATAACATGGCACCCAACGTTCTCAACCATTTTTTTTAGTTTTGTTGAATATTTCATAAATCTTTTTAGCGGAAGGTTGGCTAAGATTATATAATAGTTTAATATTTTATTTTATTTTTAATTTAAACATATCTTTAATTAAATTTTAAGTATAGACATCTTAAAACATAGAAAACTAAGTTGTTTCTTTTAGTTGAGAAAAATAATTTGAAATTTAATTTCCAATGTTTATAAAATGAAATATAAGATATGAAAATATATTTGTTTCAAATTTAGATGAAGGGATAAAAAATTATGTGAGAAAAGTAATACATGTATTATAGTAAAAAAAAAGACACTACTAAAAGTTAAAATCTAAATATATATGAGATATATAGATTTGGACACTCACTTTTCCTTCAAACATTAGACTCATAGATTTAATCTTTTACTAATCTTAAGAGTGAGGTTACACTAATTTAAACGAGAACATGTATGTATTACAATAAAATTATGTCACTAGAAATGTGTTCAAATTTTAGTGTGAACACATTATTTTTTGAGAATATGAGTGCATTTAAAAAATATATGAATGTTTGATCACTTTTTTTATCTTTCCAATTCTTCTTTCAATAATAAATATATAGAGAGAGAAAATTATTTATCTTGATTACATATTCATTAATCTAAAATTGAATTACAAAATTTATCAAAATTAGGAACTACTACCTTGATTTAAGTGAATAATATTTTCTTTAATTCCTTAAATACTTTGTAAGTTGGGGAAGCTTGCTTTCAATCATTACAATCAATTAAAAATATTTTTTTGTATATTTAATTTTTATTTTTAAAACTGAGCATTTAAAATGTAATTTCATTATAAAAATAGTTTTTTTTTCTTTTTTTTTAATTAAGAAATTTGTAGTTCATCAAATTTTCTTTTATACCAAACATGTTAAGGCTATCTACATTTTTATAATTATTTTTTAATATTTTCACAATTGTATTAGATTATTCATGTGAGAAAAAAATATTGACATTAGGATTTAAAGATTTGTCAATAAAATCTCATTTGTTCTAATATACATTATCACAACTCCTTTTTTTTTATCATTTTGTTAAGGTTCTACAATTTATTTGTTGACAATCCTCTATAATACTATCTCTTTTAAAATATTGTTATTATAAAAATTCAATTTACAAAATTATTTATCAAAATTTGACAAAATCTCATTCATATTACTTTCAACTTTTTTTATAAAAAAATCAACTCACAAATAAATACATAAAAATCTAAAAAATTAATTTAATATATTATTTAAATTAAAAAATACATCACCTCTCAATACCAAAAACTTCACTTTAATAAATCAACTTACAAATAGATACATCAAGAAAAATCCAAAAAAATCAATTTAAATTTATTATTTAAATAAAAAACACATCAACCCTTCACTACCAAAAACCTTATTTTAATACCATGTATAAAAGATTAAGATTCTAATTTAGAAGAAAAAGAGCATCAAATAAAACATCACTAAATAAAACTGATTAAATTTAATAATAAAATAATATTATAAAGCTGCAGAATTAATACATCATACATTGCATACAATTCAATGCACGTCACTTGAATACATTATCCTATGAATAATCACA
>VDFB02009984.1:0-25092 GCA_007258455.2 Sequoia sempervirens
CTTGTGCTAAATTGAAATCAGTTGTATCATGTAATTTAACTTTGATGTATGATCTCCAAATTGATCACGGGGAAAATATTGATGTATTGATGCAAAGTTGTAATCAGTTGTAAACACTCTCTCTCGTAATGAAAATGTAAATGATGTTAATTATATGATTGTTAAGTAAATGATCTTTGATGTTGTTATAATGATGTCTTGTTATGGTTAATTCATATATGTTGATCATTTAAATGTGATGAATAAAAGAAATTCATATTGTTAAATGGAATTTGTAAAATGTAATGATTTACTGTCCTTGCTAGTTTAGTTGATGGGATCTAGTAGCATAGTCACAGACCTTAGAGGACTTAGGTTAGAATTAATGATTTTGTCTTTAATATGTTGCACTTCAAAAACAAATTTGTTCCATTTTCATATGTTGTATCGTGTTGTCCTCTAGGGTTTTGTGGCGGGGAGGAAGCGTGTTGGGCCCATAACCCACAAGTCCAAAGATCTAAACCTGGCTCTAATACCATGTGTAACTCCCCGCCATGAAACCCTAGAGGACAACACACTATAACACAACAAACAAACAAAAAAAGAAAGGGAATTTTTTTTTTTTTGAAAGTGTAATGTACACAAGAATTGCAATTGAAACAAAAGCTTAAATTTTAACCTAGTCCTCTAAGGTCTGTGACTACGCTACTAGATTTACATTAATGAAAGTAATAAGAATTAGTAAATCATTATATCAAATAAATTCCATCAACAATATGGGGTTCATTAATCCATCACATTTAATTGAATAGTTAATATGAAATAACCATTTCATGCCAGCAATATAACAACATCAAATATCATTAAATTAACAATAACACAATAACACCTATTACATTGTCCATTACATAAGAGAGTTCAACAATTTATTTACATCATTACATCGTTACATCTTGAACAATAGTGTCTCCTCATATACAAGTGAGGAGAGTGCATAAGAAGTATGATACATGATACAATAGTTTTATGGTACAATACAAGTACATGAAATATAATCCACATGAACTGGAGCTAGTGCAGAAGTCTTCATATCCAAAAGAAGTCACCAAGAACACGAACAAAGTGAGGGAACCCAATGGAGTACAAGGCACATTCCAGCCAACCATGTGGAACACTAAGGTCCACCCCTTGTGCTAGGAGATAGCAAAAGGTCCCACCACCAAAACAAAAGGACGACCACAACTGACATTACAAGGCTAAACAGAGAACAACTGACATTACAACAAACACATCACAAAAGATCATACATTGCTTCCAGAGAACACCTAACAAGGAGAGATAACAAATAAAGGAATACTAGCCTGTAGAGGGAAAGAGTGTCATCGCATAGTCTTGACATGGGTTACCCTGACAACCTCTCACTAGTTGCTGGCCCCCATCTATGGTTACCCTGACAACCTCTCACTAGGTGTCGGCCCCATAGGGTGACAAATGTGAAACCAGTCTTCCTTTCATGAAGACAAGGAAGTTGGTCTTACCAACTAGGCCTTCTCGATTCAGCCTTAGCCTATATGAGCACTACAGGGATGGGCAAGGCATTCACTTATCTTGATTAATGTTTGTTTGAACTATCCAACCCCCTAATTCATTTTAAGTTATCATTGAGTTAAGAAACTCCCACATGGGTTACCTTGGCGCAACTTTGTGCGCCGACCTCCATTGAGAGCCACTCCCCCTACTAACAGATAGAAGACCCAATAAAATCAATAGGGTTAAGCCATCATGCACAATCAATGAAAACCACAAAAGTACGTATCCCGAGCAAGGCATGGACCATCTCGCTCTCAAACACATCTGTAACACAATTAACGAGTGTATGGCTAAAGACCCAAAACAACTCATAGCAAATAAGATATCAAACAACACAAGGGTTTATCAGAACAATTCATCCAATCACTTACTTTTCCAAGCCTCTAGAAGACTCACAATACAGCTTAACACAACTATTCCCAGTTAAGCGAAATTGCAAAAACACCCAATACCAAGATCAACACAAGGGTCCATTCAACAGCTCAAACATACAATAGACTAAAACAATGTTGACTAAATCAATATTTAAATAAATCAAGATTCTTCATATGCTTATTTCCTATATGCAATTTTTACCAAACTTAAATTATAAAAGAAAAACTAAAACTATCTTTTACTCCAACAAAATACACACACACACACATATATATATATATATATATATATATATATATATATATGTATGTATGTATGTATGTATGTATGTATGTATGTATATGTATATATATGCACACACATGTATATATCTATAAAAATAAATGTATCTATGTTCATAAACTACTGTTTAACAACAAAAATCAGATTATCATATAAAAACTTACACTCATAATTGTGTATATATATCTATATATATACATACATAATACATACATACATATATATATATATATATATATGCACGCACACGCACACGCACACACACACACACACACACACACACACACACACACATATATATATATATATACAATATCGAAGGCAACGCATGCTGCAAGGCGCACACAACAAGCAAGGCTTCACTTTAGTGCTAACACAGAGTTATCTAATGGATGAAGCAATATCGATACATGCATACAACATACATACGTATGTTTGTATATGTGTATGTATGCAAGACTATAACCAAAAGAAGTAAGACTTACTCCTATCGGCTGCTCGGGAAGGAACGCGCATGGTTAGCGAAGCTACCAATCTAGGTATCGTTCACATAGAGGCCTGAATAACATACGGTATATATCATACTTATCCTACAAATCTATATCCCACGACTTATTTAAAATCGAATGTCCACTGAACAAAGAGAGTTCTAAATATTGTATACCCGCAGAGATCTATCAATAACATTTGAATTTCCCAATTTATGAGCCGATAGAATGCGACATGTCCAATGGAATTGTAGTTTTCAATAAGGAATGAAGTCGCAATATTCTTTCAAATCCTAGTAATCAATTCTTTTCCAGCTTACATGTTAATTAGCAATGTAATGTCCCCTTATTAGAGACATAAAATGCACAAGTTAAGGTCAAGAAATTTATTTACCAACACCTAATTTGCACATGCAATTTGCCTTGAGGGCCTGCACACATTATGCAGTACCGAAAAGTACACATAGTTCCTTAATCCAATTCAAATTAGACAATTCCTGATTGAGCATTTTAAGGATAAGGCAGATGCATTATCATCTAGTGCATAAACACATCATAAACTGATATGACTTATTACTCTTGATTGGAATAGATCTTCGCCTTGTTTCCTCTTTTCTAACCTCATTGGACGATAGATTTACTGTGCAAAGGGTGCGTGAACGATCTCAAAGTGGACTCCCTCAAGGTGTTCCACCCGTCTTGGGACCGTCCCATCAATGGAGTGATTTACCAGCCTTTCCCTCCACAAACTCCCTATCCTTATTGAGTGCCAGCGAAAGGGAACTTTGGCCCAAAGTCTATCCTTCAAGCTAAAGTCATAGAAGCTTAATGAAACTCAACAATTGCGGTACGCAACATTTTGGGTTATTGATAAATAGTATCCATTATTGCTGTATGTGGTATTTGCCAATTACTTATGCTATATATATATGAAGTTCATTATATTGACATATACATCTATCAAATAGTCATATTGTTAAATCGCTCTACGCATTCATTCATCATTAGATATATTAAATTGTATTCACAAGTTATCACCGAATGAAATATTTATGAATCCAACTGGTATTTAATCTAATAAGATTTAGGTTAGTCATCATATCGTAAATCCTTTACTGTATGTAGCAATTCGAATTTCCAGAATACATAACCTTCAATGTTATCCAGACGGCTGATGACACTTACCTTAGATTGTCGCTCTAAGACGTGTTCCCTGTGAGTTTACTCACTACGAGTCTCCTTCTACCACGTACGATGATTTTTGTTTTTCCTTTGTAATGACCCCTTTTCTAGAGGAATCACTTAAACCTGAATCTTGCATTCAAGGAGTATCTCAAAAAGACATTGGACACATTAGAGATCAATAAATTTCCGTAATAAAATCTAATAAGGTTAAAGATGATATAAATATTACATTCTTGCCAAAGGATTATTCATTTCCTCCATGTCACTCACTACGAATAATAATATACTTCATAAGTGCATTAGGGATAGTACTAAACATTCTTCAAGAAATCATTGATGGAATTCTATTATACTATTCATCACCATAGTGAATGCATAGTCATTGTGACTTTTAAGGCTCCCTAATATTGCAAGCACGATTATTTGCACAATTATATATATATATATATATATATATATATATATATATATATCTTCATTTCTATATAAATATGTATATAACTATTCTATTTGAACATTATGCCTATATCATTATTCATATATGCTTGTATAATACTTATGTCATATTATACATTATCAATTTTATCTATATCGAAGTAAAATAGTCATCAACCCTTACCCGATGGTTGCACAAACATGTAACCTTTCAATATATTACTTACCTGTTTCTGCATATACTCTTTCTGTCCTTGTTGGCTGTGAATGGATCTACTTTAAAATCTGATTATGTTATATTATTAAGACTTCCTTCATTGATGCCTTTGGTCTGGAATATATTCTTTTTCTGAATCTGATGACTATTTTGCACAATATCTCTTTCACACAAATCTAATCAAAATATAAGTTCTTTCATATTCCTCACAAATTTGAATCAATCACCAATTTTCTTCCTTCTTAAATCTGAATATTATTAATCCATTTCACTAGCATAAATTCTTTCATTATAATGGTCTTCAATAAATTCTTTCATTTCATTGCATAATGATCTTCAATACAAATCATAATTACTTCTCATTTTTCTGCTTACACTCTTCTTTATCTTCTGAAAATATTCATTGAAAAATTACTTCATATTTTGATTCCATCTTTTCTTTATATTTATACCATTTCATTGTCAAGGAATGTGTCTTTTATGAGGGGTAAGTCTATTCAAATAAACGTGTCCCTTTAAAACCATTGATGCCTTTCCTTAATGAATTTTATCATTTTTTAAATGCTGCCTTTATAGAATCGCACCTTTAGTTAGCCTTTAATTATATTAATATCATCGCTGCCTTTTAGTAATTGTTATCTGCCCTTAACAAACTTTAATTATTTTCTTTAAGGAATCGCTTGCTTTTCTCCTTTTGTCTTACTCTTATTTTGTATATTATATTTTGTAATTGTTTTATTTATATTTGTTTATTTATTATTTCTTCTATGATTTCTTAGGAAATAATATTTGTTAGTTTAGGATATAGGTTATGATATTATAATTTCAATTATTATTATAATTAGATTCATCATTTACAATTATTTATCTATGATGATCATGATTAAGATAGTAATGGTTAAGTTGTTAATATTATACGATAATTATAATAATATCTAAATGGCAATTACTTAAATTCATATTTCGATGTTTATTTGATTTCGCTATTTGTATTTTAATGTTTCATAAGAGATGCTACAATTTTAGGGGACATGACATGCAAGTCCATGAAATTCTTGAAGGAACAGTTCTTCTTAACATGTTGGGGAAGAGTGCTATACTCCTCACACATGCTAATCACTACCTCTTCTTTGTCTTGTGGAGTTGGACCTTTGCTGGTAGGACGCAAAATTGATCCTTTAGGCACTCCAAACCTTGAAAGCGTATGCTCTAAACACAACAACTCACGTTTAAGCTTGTATTGTGATTGTTCAATTTCATTCCATGCCTGTTTATCACTAAACAATGTTGCTATGATGACCATTTTCGCTGTCCAGCTGAAAACCAAATCCAAGCTGACTTGTGCACAAATGATTTTCACACCAATTGAATGCAATCATTACCCAACAGGCTGGCAAGAAACCGCTTTGATACCACTGTAATATTCCTTGAAGAATATGGCCTTAACTTGCTGAATTCGAACTCAAGGAATATTGTCAAAACACTTTGTATGCGAAGTGGTAGCTTGCTGATATGAATTTCTGATTTGTTGTTTTGGTTTGATTTGGGAACAAGATGCTTTGAATGCTTTTCAACAATGCAATATTGATTGATAATGAAAGTAGTAATGACAGACACCAATTTATAGCACTTTCCAATACACAATCAAGCCTACAAATGAAAGAGACATTTCTTCGAACAATTGGCATGCAACCTTCAAATTTACTTCAGACTTATATTTCTCAATAGAACAGATCATTAACTGATTACAATTCAGATTTGAACTACTAACTTGATGTATTGATAAAGTTCCTACAATCCCTTTAATGGCTGCCACCTAATTTCAGACTTGTCTTCAGACTTATAAGATGTATATATTAATGAAAACAAGAGGTGGAACCTGATTACAATAGCTAGAAGTGAATAGCGAATTTGGAGAAGTCCAAAACTGATTTTTATGGAATTTTATGTGCCCTTCTTGCATGAAATCGCCCTCCTCTATGTTGGCCGCCTCTGTTCTTTCCTGACAATATTTTATATAAATAAATGTTGCAACAATTTCCCTCCAAATTGCTATAGAAATGATTGCCAACACGAAAGGAATTGATTTCTCCAATGCCCACAAAAATCTGAAGTCTCAATGATGAGCAATGAGCAAATATGTACTTCTCACCATTGTGATGAGCCCTGCTGGCTCTCCGCTCAAAACCCCCTTTTTTAAGTCTTTAATTGTGTTTTAAAGTTTTTTAGAGAAATCTTATTAGACAGAAGAGAAGGGGCGCAGCATATTTTTGCTCATAAAAGATGATTTTAATCTTATTTCTTCAGAATGAAAGTACAGAAAGTATTATTCAACTCCAACAAAGAGATTTAGAAAGATAAACATACCAAGAAAGCTCCAGATTATTTTAAATAAAGAAATGGCCAAATCTACAGCCAGAAATGGTGAAAATCAGCTTGTAGGCACGCCAATGCTCCAGAAGGGGTTTCTCCTGCTGAGAAACAAGTCACAATGCACTGAAATAGCTAGCCGCCCATGATGGATGCCAAAACCCTCTCAAAAGGAAGGCGTTTTCCTTAATTGCTTCACACGCCTTTCTCAAGGCACAAAAACCAAGGTAGGCCGTACGGCTTATGAAAGCAAAGGTAGAATCCCTGATGACAAGTATCTGAACTGTAGAATGGTACGCCTCCAGAAGGAACCCTCAATTATTATCAAGAACAAATAACTGCATAAAATTAAGCTCTGTCTGCAACTGTAGAACTTCTGTGTGAAGCCCTCCACTGTACGGATTCAGCTGATCTCTCACAACCTCAAACGTACTCAACACTGAAGAGTTTTCCGTTCTCCAATGGACACAATGATCAAACCCTGCTCTCAGGAGAATGCTCAGAGAAAAGATGCACAAGGCAAAGAGAAATGGTCAAAATGATATGAGTTTCAATTGCCAAAATGCCTCTTTAAGCAAAGCACGCATTTCCATAAGGATACGCCCTTTTTAGGTTTTCAAAATATTATAATATTTTAATATATTCCTTTTCAATAGTTGGGCGCACTTTTATAATATTTAAAGTCATTAAAATATTATAATCCTCCTTTTGAGATTTAAGTGATATAAAAAAATAAATAAAGTCAATGTGACTTTATGAAAAGGGCGTTTTAAGTTAATAAATTAACTTAATCACTTAAAATCCCGTAAAATGCTCAAATCTCAAGATAATCTCGTGCCGTCAGAAGCGATGAACTCCTGGAATGCCAACGCTCACTGTGATCTAAACACTGTCCACTGAAAACACGAACAAACAAACTCTTCAAAATGCACCCCTGACCCTCTATCCAAACTGGCTAGCCCACAAGGGTCCAATAAAGGGCTAACACACTGTCAACTATGATCATGCCGAAAACGGGGACATTACAGTCCGCCCTCCCGGAAATTGCTTGTCCGCAAGCAATCTCAACAACAAAGAATCAACCACTCCACCAGGATCCCAAGGATAGTGTCGTGAAATGTCCCTCCTGTCATCAACTGTCTCCTGTAACTCCCAAATCTGATCAACTGGATCATCATGTTGTACCCTGTGAATCTCAACACTATCTGTCACAGGAGAGAAGAACTCATAAGAAAGCAAGTCAAACTGCTGACAACACTTGCTCCCTAAAACTGCACGAGATATGCTATCATCCAACATATCTAACACGTGCATACCAGAATTGTGCATCTGAAACAGGTCATGTACATGATGATTGAAAGTGAAACTGTGTAGACTCCTAACCATGTACACACTGGAAATCTCCTCAACGAGCTCTGTCTGAAATCTCGATGCACTGACGGAATCTCCAATACTATGATCAACGCTCTTGCCTAAATCAGGGTCAAGAGTAGAATCAGCATCCACCTCAAAGAGCGGATTATCACAAGACGATGTAGCATCCGTCTCATAAAGAGGATTTTGTACTAACTGAGCCTCATAACTGTACTGATCCCAATCAAACCCCTCTGATCCCATGGGACTAGAATCAAAATGATAATCCTCCTAAAACATCTCATGCTCCTCTAGAATCTTCGGTTCTATCTTCTCACCTTTTTCGTTGACGAGAATGATAGATCGCATACTCCCATCCTGAAAACCAGCTTGCTGGTCTATTAAATCAGCAATGTCATCACCCTCATAAAACCACTCCATTTGTCTATTTGAACCCTTAGGCTTAAGAGGACAATTGTGGTTTTGGTCATAAGGAGCTTTGCAATAGAAACATAGCTTCCTCCTACGCAAATCATTTATTGTCTCTCGGTCCAAAGGAGCTGCAAACTTCCTCTTTTCATCAATCTTTTCTGATTCCTTAGGTTCTGATTTGCCATCACTATAGGATGAAGATGCTTCTGCATTTGAAGTGAACTTACCACGTGAAGCTGTAAGTTCCATGCTACGAGCCTTTCTCATAGCTTCGTGCAAGGTAGGTGGATCGAATGCCTTGATCCAACCTTTCATTGGCTCATGGAGACCCTCTACAAAAAGAATGACAAGTCTCCTCTCTGAGATTCCGGTAACCATAACCGAGAGCTTCTGGAACTCACCAATATAAGACTCCAAGCTTCCCAACTGCTTCAACTGAGCAAGGTCTCTGAAGAATAGCTCAGGATCACGTCTATCAAACCTCTCTACCAGTCTATCAGTAAACTCCTGGTACGAGGTAATCCTGTCATGGTGTAGTGTAGCCATGCCATGAATCCACCAGTCATGTGCTACGCCATCAAGATGAAGTGCTGCAAAACGAATGGCATCCACCTCAGGCATGGGGCGTAGTGTCAGGAAAGTATCCAGTTTACTAACCCAGGCACGTGCTGTAACTCTGCCACTGCCATCAAAGTGAACTAAGGTTAGTTTGCTGGTTGCCTGTTTAAGATCACTCTGTTTGTGTCTAGGACGCCTGTCATTCCTGTGCCTGGTGTGCTCTCTCTTCTGGCTCATAAACCTGTCAAAGTTAAGGTGCTCCTTAACCCTTGGTGGCAAATTATCCCACTCATCATGCATCGCCATAATATTATCTGCAAAATTTATTTCACCACCCTGTTCAGCTTCATCCACTTCCTCAGCATCATCTCTGGTGAACGTGGGAAATGTAGCTCTCTCATAGGTGCGTACTGGATCTATAATCCTCTGTGGCTGTCTATGGATACTGCCATCTCTATCTGAATCCAAACTACGAGCTCTGTTTAATGACAAATTCTGAACATTCGTGCTGAGTTGTTGAAGAATAGTTGCAACCTGCTCTTGCCCTGCAACCATGCCTCTAAGCACGTCTTTGGCTTCTCTGTCCTCATCCTCCCAGTTATTTCTGTGAGAACTTTCTCCAGCCCTGTTCGCCATATTGTCCCAATCTAATTCCTCCTCCTGATCTGCAAACGGAAATGGTGGAAATGGATTCTGGTCGCCTCTTTGATTTCTAGGGCCACCTCTGAAATAGGACTTACCAAAACCCTCTTTGTTTGACTTCATAAATTCTCAAACCCCACAAGCTGGCAGGAAGTGAGCTCTGATACCACTGTGATGAGCCCTGCTGGCTCTCAGCTCAAAACCCTCTTTTCTTAAGTCTTTAATTGTGTTTTAAAGTTTTTTAGAGAAATCTTATTAGACAGAAGAGAAGGGGCGCAGCATATTTTTGCTCATAAAAGATGATTTTAATCTTATTTCTTCAGAATGAAAGTACAGAAAGTATTATTCAACTCCAACAAAGAGATTTAGAAAGATAAACATACTCTAAATCAAACCAAGGTAGGCGTAAAGGCTTAGCAAGAAACAAAGAGTAGAATCCACGATGTGTAAATTATCACGTAGAATGATGCCTCCGGAAGGAACCCTCAATTATTATCAAGAACAAATAACTGCATAAAATTAAGCTCTGTCTGCAACTGTAGAACTTCTGTGTGAAGCCCTCAACTGTACGGATTCAGCTGATCTCTCACAGCCTCAAACGTACTCAACACTGAAGAGTTTTCCGTTCTCCAATGGACACAATGATCAAACCCTACTCTCAGGAGAATGCTCAGAGGAAAGATGCACAAGGCAATTCGAAATAGTCAAAGAGATGAGTTTCTATTGCCAGGAAATGCCTTTATACCAAATGGCACGCATTTCAAGAAAAGTACGACCTTTCTCATCATTAAAATATTATAATATTTTAATATATTCCTTTTCAATAGTTTGAGCGTACTTTTATAATATTTAAAGTTATTAAAATATTATAATCCCCCTTTTGACATTTAAGTGATATAAAATATAAATAAAGTCAATGTGACTTTATTAAAAAGGCGTTTTAAGTTAATAAATTAACTTAATCACTTAAAATTCCGTAATATGCTCAAAACTAAGGATAATCTCGTGCCGTCGAGAGCTGATGAACTCTGGAGATACCAGCGTTCAACGTGATCCTAAAACGCATCCACTAAAACGAACAAACAAACTCTTCAAAATGCACTGACCCTCTATCAAGTGGCTGGCCACAAGGGTCCAATAAAGGGGCCTAACTGCTGTCAGCTATGATCATGCAGCGGGGACAGTACACCCATGGCTGGTTGACCCTTGCTGAGATGAAAAATCAGAATGTTCTTCATACAATAATCACCTCCAAATATGCCAATCAATGTTGCCTCCAATCTGCAAATGATCTCCAATATATCTCCAATCAATTCTTCACATATTTGCAGTTGTAGGTTATTCTCCAAAATGCTTCAACAAGCTGGTATGAAATTTTAATCTCCAAATTTGGCCAAAGGCCACAAAATTTGCAATGTAAGCACAAATTGAACTTTTGAGTGAAGCCCACAATGAAGCAATAATTCAGTTGATATTTCACAATCTCAAAATTGCATAACCAATGAGAGTTTTTGTTCCCAATGGCTGGAAATGGCAGAAATCCTAGCTGACTCCTTCACCAAACAAGTTCTTCAAAATCAAATGTCAATTCCTAGATGATTAGAAGCTTGTCTAACCCTCTCTTTATACTTTTCTCCAGGTACATCTAGAAGCTTCTTTTTTAATAAAATAATATTTTCACTTTACAAATATTAAAATGTGATGATAAAATATAAAGTGCAAATATAATATTATAACATAAGATTAAAATAATAATAATTATTAAAGTTACCTGTAATAATAATTAAACATTATATTTTAATAAAACTCCTTATTTTTCCAATTCAACTGAATCTAGGAAATGGAAACCATCAACTAACTAGATATCTGCCACAAAGGATCCCCTTACCATGCTCATTAGCCTATGAGGGTCAACTGATATGCTAATCCTGCTGAGAACTGATGCTCACAAAAATGGGGACATTACACGATCAGTGAATACGTTCATTGGCAATGTTGATCATGTGTAGGAAGATCTAGATAGCAAGATTCGGATAGTAGTATGCAACTTGATATGATTTGCTTTTTAATGTTCCTTGTTGTGTGAATAAATGGAAATTTCACATTGTGGGGGGGAATAATAACCAATGTTCCATTTCCCATTTCGTGCCAAAATGGCTAAAGTCAATGGTAGCTTCCAATGGCAGTGGCGGTTGTCTATGTTGTTCGAGATCAAGTGGTAGCGATTGATAATAGTGACTACAATTAAGAACATTGTGTTCTTATGGAATGTAACGTGAAACCTTTTCTAGTATGTGTTTTTTCAGATTTGTAATATGTATGTTGATTTCCATATAACCTCCCTGATGTACAAGCATAGTGGCGAACAAAAGAACCAGTGTAATGCAGTTCATGGATCTTGAGAGGGTTCGTGGGAGGATCCAGAAAACCATAAGAGGTGAATAGTTGATGAATTCCTGTCACGTCAAGGTTTGTGGTAAACTTGCTTAAAACCATGGAAGGAGAGAGCCTTTCTTTTGGGTCAAGGTCATGAGTCACATAGTTGGACATGCCACAAGGGTGAGCATACTGCAAAGGAGTATGTGTATGTTTTTCTACCATGTAAACATTAAGGGGGGGGGGGATGTTAGGAAAATTAATGTTTACATTATATTTGAGGTGTTAGTAATTATGAAAATGTAGAAAGGTAATTACTATTGTGATAGTGATGAGTTCCTGTCACGTCAAAGTTTGTGGTAAGCCTGTTTAAAACCATGGAAAGAGAGCCTTTCTTTTGGGTCAAGGTCATGAGTCACATAGTTGGACATGCCACAAGGGTGAGCATACTACAAAGGAGTGTGTATGTTTTTCTACCATGTAAACATTAAGGGGGGGAATGTTAGGAAAATTAATGTTTACATTATATTTGAGGTGTTAGTAATTATGAAAATGTAGAAAAGTAATTACTATTGTAATATTGATGTTGTTAATAAACAACTCACTAATATAGGTTTGGATGGTTAGTTATATATATTGTTGAAATAACAATATATCACAATAGTTAGTGGTTAATTTGTTATACCCGTGAATGGTATTTCGAGATATTTGTTATAACACCTCCCTATTAAATAGGAGGTTGTTTGGCTATGTAAGTGGCTATATATTAGCCATGTATTGAGTGTGGAATAGTGAAGCATATTATTGTGTGTAAAGTTTTCTATTTGCTGCTGCCCATATTCCCAACAAATTATAATTATAATTATAATGATATTTAGATTGCCATTACTTATATTTTGATATTCGTTTTATTTAGTATTTGTATTTCAATATCACATTTTAACACCTAAAATATAATAATATTAAATCACTAATATGCCTTTTGTTATTCTATTTTTCATTCATTTGTATTTCAATGGTTACAATGTTGGGGGACATGAAAGATACTTATGTTGACATGTGTATCATTGATCCTACCCAAGAGAATGCTTGCAATAGTATTGGTGCAGGCACTAATGGACTTCCATTGCCAAATCTGACTTCACTCCCCTTTCAAATATGATGATCTCTATGATTGTGCAGCCCCTTAGGGTTCCTGGCTATTCTGAATTAATTATAGAACCTACTTACTGCCTCTTTACTTTCCCTTTTTGCTGCCCTACCTCTAGAATTCTAAGCCCTCTGAGGATAGATCCTGACACCACTCCCCTTCATCAGTGCCCCTTGAATCTTGGGCCTAATGTGTGACATAATGAGCTTCCATCTCCCACTGAATTTCCTCCTGGCAGTGAGACAGCAAAGAAAAATACTGGATATCAGCATGTTTATCCTTCCTCCTCTTCTGAAACAACCATCCATTTAGCCCTTGCTAGTAATAATGATATTCACGATGGCTTGATGAATTAGATGGGGGTCCAGAATAAATGTACAGCTGTCAACTGGAACAACCAAAAGATGTTGATTCCAAATTTGCAGGAGGTCAAAACAACCAGAGGGGTATAGTAAGCTGTCTACATAAACAAGATAATGCCTTATCCATCTAGAGGAATGGTTATCCAACAGCTTATGACAGTTTAAGCCATTGAACATCTTTTAACGCTGATAAAATCAGCACAGAGTATACTCTAACAGCAGCAATATCAGTTCTGAAACAACCATCCATGTAGCCCTTGCTAATAATAATGATATTCATAATGGCTTGATGAACTACATGGAGGTGTAGAATAAATACAAAGCTGTCATCTAGAACAACCAAAAGCTGTTGATACAATATTTGCAAGACATCAAAACAACCAGAGGGGTATAATAAGCTGTCTACATAAACAAGGGAATGTCCATCTAGAGGGATGGTTATCCAACAGCTTATGACAGTTTAAGCTATTGAACATCTTGCAAAGCTGATAAAATCAGCACAGAGAGTTAGTCTAACAGCAGCAATATCAACAAATTAATCCCAACCACTTTTATACATGAGTTTACAACTGCCAATGATAAATGTAGTACGCTTCAGGGCAGTCATATAGACACTCAACATAGCTGGGTATGGAATCAAGAACATTAAATACCTGCTTGTCCTGTCACAGGAGAATGTCACCGTAGTAACCCTCACAATTTCAGTTGAGACCTCTCAGGTCTTCTATGTTTCCAAATTGAAAATGTTTAGTTCTGCTATAATTACTGGTATATGTTCCCTGGTTAACTATATCCTATTGTTAAACTTCATCTGACTATTGTAGCAAGTACAGTTCAACATATTTTTATTGATCCACTCATCTTAGTCTGTGGGAGGCCTTGTTTAGGGCCTTGTAATCTGCTCTTTCTTTTTGGATTTTGAGGGTTTTGTAAATTTCTTGCTTTATCAAATATAATATTATCTTTATCAAAAAACTATGTTACATCAAGTTTCTCGGATGGGGACAGCAAAGGACGAGAATATGTTTTGGGAATGGATTTTCTGGGAGGCTATTTTAGGGGACGACTGTTAAAAAGATAGGGAAAATTTAAAAATATAGGAAATTTCAAATATTCAGATGTTAACATTGATGAAGTATTCATCATATACAATATAGAACCTTCTTACATAACATTAGAGTTGGATTGACATTTCACATGAGAGTCAACGACAAATTGACAAATGCCAAAATTTCATTGTTGTCATTGTCAATGTGCATATATATTATATTAAAATTATAGAAAATTGCCCAAAGGATGTGGTCATCTATGCATGTAGAAAAAAATGTTGTTTGTCCATCTAGCATGGCCCAAAATGATTTTTTATTTTTTACTTTTTATGACTAGAGTTGGGGTTTGGGGGTGGCGTTCCCTAGCAAGATCAAGGGGCAGTTTCGGTAGTGCCCCTCAAGGGGATTTGGTTTAGTGGACCTTGCGGGGTTGAGGGGTTGTGTGCCTTGCAAGGATCTAGGGCAGCACCCCTCATGGGGTCCAACGACATTGCCCCTAATGTGCTCCCTATCGTGATACAAGGCCTTGTTAGCAAACACAAATTAAAGCCTCTAGAACCACACAAACCTTCAAAGTACTTGTGTTATAATTTTATTGCTTTTGTGTATATTCTATATTTGTATCATACTATAATAGTATGGTTAGTATAAGCCAAATTCAAAATTGTTTAAACTTAAAATGGTTTGAAATGGAAGAGGGAGCTATCTATGCTCCCCCAAGTTTCCAGGATGGGGACGGTGGTATGTTGAAATATCCCCTTACAATTTTTTTCAATTTTTGCCACAACTTCACCTATTAGCATTAGCAAATCCAAATAACCAGCTGAAAGGAACCCTTTCATTTTTTGATCACTTAGATCCCAGTGTGGGAAAGGTGAGAGCATATGGTAGAAAGGGATCGTTAGCATATAAAACTAAAATTGTTGGAAAGTACAATGATGCAAATGCAACTCGACCACTTATTCAGCGGGAGTATATTGACGGCTCAGTTGATCAACATGATGATAAATTACAAAGTACTGAAAGTAAAGTATGGGTGGCTTTCCGACCCCTTCCGCTTGTTCAGCAGGCAATACAGAAAAGTAAATGTTGAAAGTAAATGGACGGCGAGGCCTGTCCCTTCCACTAAAAGTGGGAATCACAAGGTAAAGTGCAAAAATATAAAATGACTGAATCAGTACTACTGATTTCAACCTTACAATGAGAATAATCTGCAAGTTACAAGAGTTATAGCTATCCAACCACTGCAAAATGATATTAGATGATTCTCCAAACTTATCAAGCTCTCCACTATGAAAAAACAAGATAAAATCAGAACTTCTAACAATCTGATATGCAAAACTAGTGTACAGAAAACCCAAACCAGCAAGCATGAAACACACCAAAATGCTCACAACTCATCCAATACTCCTCCGATTGACGTGAGACCAAGTGCAATCAGTTCCTTGGAGTTAGGCGACCAAGCTCAAGTTATAGAACATCAACAAACTGCTCAAAAATATTAAACACGCTTCCCAATGCAGGTATAGGCAAAGTAGAATCTCCTTAGAGGGGGCGCCCAGTAAGATAAAATCTGAAACTCCACTATAAAATCTGAAACTTTGCAAGATGAGGCGCCCAAGGTAGTAGAAATTATATAGCCAGTACCCAGAACAAGCAAAACTTCACTCAATGAACTACAAGCCAAAACGGGCTATAGCCAACACTCAACTAGCAAACCAAAAAATGATAAAACACACCAATAAACTCAGAAAATATCAAAAGTATTCATCTCCAATAAGCTCAATCTGTTCTTTAGTGTAAAGAACAGTCACAAGCTCAGCTAGTTGCTATCTTGCAAGCACGAAACCAAGTGGTGCTAGGAGGTATGCATTCCTCGAAGCCAGAGGTCTGAAACAATTTCAGCAGCACTTCGTTATAAATTTAATGGATAGTTACAAATGGAGGCCAACAATCTTATTTATAATTCTCTCCTTAAGTTCAAACCTTTTTCCTCTAATTAGGTCACCCAAATCATGTGAGAGAAATTACTTTATCAAAATGCAAATATAACATAAAGTAGGTGTCCAAAACCTCTCGGTGAAAACATTATAATTTGCAACTATATCATAACATGGGTGTCCAAATGTATTTAAGTGAAATAACATTATAAAATGCTATTATTTTCTCGAAGATAGGTGTCCAAGTAAATAATTATAATATGTAAATATCTCTCCAAATAAGTCGTCCACCATGCCTTAGCCAAATATTTCACTTAAAATATGAACTCAACCAAAATTATTGAATTTACCAAAATGAGCTCCTAGAGTGTGGGAAACCAAACTGCTCAATTTATTTGTCAGATATAGCCTCAATATTGAACTGATGAGGCCTTGCTAAAAATAGCAAGTAACATCCCCAAAGCTCAAATGGAGAAATACTGATATGTGCCAGAAACCCCAACACTAAATTGCTAAAAATAGCACTTACTATAAATAGCATTCTGCTAAAAATAGTAAGTGTTTCCAAATGCATTTTAACTCACATTTTGAGCAGCCGTCGTAACTTACTAAAAATAGTAAGTCCAGAAAAGGTTGTTAGATGTAGATGCATGTCATACCATTGCGAAGCTCTTTGAAAACCCATAAGAAATCAATAAATCAATCCTGCATGCAAACCCCTGATTGAAATGCTCATCACTTTCATTAAATGCATGTCACATCACTCCGTAGCTTTCTGAAAACCTAGAAAGAATCTAGAAGCCAAACTGCAAAACTCCAACATGCAAACCCTAATTCTACCTCTGGCTAGCCTATGAGCATCTGGGAATAGGCTAACAATGATTGGAAAGTGTAGTGCTAAAAATGGGGACATTACAGTCCACCCTTCCCAAAATTGCTTGTCCTCAAGCAATGCTGCCACAACTCCGAGTCATCAAATATCAACAATGCCATAGCCTATCACAATCCTAGGCAATAAGATAGATAGTCTACTCAACTCAAAATCAAACTCCTTAGCATATCTCCATATGGTATCTAACAGAGCCACGACTATAAATGTGACATCTCCAAATCTTCTTGCAAGGAGGAAAGCAATCCTTTGCAAGAGCTCAACAAACTCATACTCAAAACTCCACATGAATCTACTATGCCTCCCCTGAATTATTTTGATACAACCATAAAGACTTCTGAAAACTCTTATAGTTCCCACTCCAAGAGTCTCAGAATGATGTACCAAAGCATGTGGAAGTTTGCCATCCTGAACCGGTATCGTGAATAAACTAACAAATTTTGCTTCACAAACCTCCATAAGTTGAACTCTAAGAATAGGATAGGTTTGAAGAAACCAATAATCACTGCTGTTCAAAGCTGGGATCAGCGAAGTACAATATGATTTTAGCACTCTACACAAGGAAAAACAACAACACCAATGGAATTCCCAAGTGTGAGCGTGTGAGATGAGAATTGTGTTGAATGATAACACCTCAAAGTTGGCTAGAAAACATACTAGAGCAATCTCCAACTAAAAACTACCACCTCTTTGACAAGAAGTGATGAACCAACTCTCTTGAATGAGAGTAACTCCCCATGTAAGGTGGCTGGTCTGCCTCTAATCAGCAAGCTCGAGTCTCAAAATCTGCCCTTGTCTTAGCTAAGGATCACTCCCAAGATCAACCAACCGTTCATCTCTCCAATCCATACTCAAAATCTTTGTCCAATCCATTCATTGATGAACAAATGGGACCGTCAAGTGGGTAAAGAAGGGGACAACACCAAAAATCTGATAATTTGATCCTTATCCCTCCAAAAGTCCTTTCCATATGTAATAAGCTCCATCAAGCCAAGTTGAGGATACTAAGCATGGATACCCAATTGAAAATGATTTTCAACACACTAAAAAGAAAACTCAACACATCCCCAAGTGCTAGTAAGGACCAAGTGCATACTTAAGAAATTGATGTCTCCTCTAGTGAGCCCTTGAAGCCTATCCATGAAAGCTTCAACAACATTGGAGCATGAAACATTAGATGACCTCAAATCCAACTCCCAAAATAGACTAGTAAGCTATGTTCCACGGCCTGTCGGGGACAGGGACAGGGGGATGGCAGGGGATGTGTTTCTGGAACGTTTCCTAAGGGGCAATTTTTAGGGGACAGCAGGGGACGGCGACATACAAAATACATATATATATATATATGATTTTTTCAAAATTTATTAATATATTAGAGAGAGAGAGAGGGAAAGAGAGATAGATATGCTAATAAATTAATAATTGATAACAACAATATCAATATGTAAGTAAATCGTGAGAGTAGTACTATAACAGCATAAGAAATGTCATTAAAGCATTATAAAATTTATCACAGCAGTATCAAACATCAATAAAACCATGGTCTATCAATATGAAATATCCAAATGTCTCAAACATGTATCCAGAAGTCTCAAAATTCAAACATGAAAATCAAAATATTAAATACAACAGTCTATGAAATTAAGCCTCATTCAGGCTATGAATATCCAAAGACTCAGAACTATCTGAGTCACTATCATCCTCTGGCAAGAGTGGAACTAAAAGATTTAATATTTAGTCTTTTTCAGACTTTAGCCCAAACAATTAAAACATTAAACAGTTGGTGGGCCCCGCGTGAAGGAACTAAACCTTTAAAAAATCATTTTTTAATATATTTTGACTTGCAGCCTGTAGGAGACGGCTAGCCGTCCCCAATCCGTCCCCAATTCATATTGGGGACGGGGAAACGTCCCCAAAGTGAAGGAAACGTTTCCTGGCGTTTCCGATGGATTTTGCATTTTCGGGGACGGCAGGGGGACGTTCCCTTTGCGTCCCCCCGTCCCCGGGACGACAGGGGATGGGGACGGGGGTTTTGGGGTAGGGGACGCATCCCCGTGTAACATAGCTAGTAAGGGCTAAAGCATCACTCAACCAAAGGAAAGGATTGACAAATGTGCAAACACGATGATCTAGTCCATCTTTCTCCACTACTTCATGAGTAACAAGTCTGAAATCTTCACTTCTTGCGGCTGTAATGAAACGTTGAGCAGCTACCAAACTATGTTTGGACAACACCTTGATGCCAAAGATGTTGAAATCATCTTGCTTCAACACTTCCCATATAGAGACTTCATCCTTAAACCCTCTTATGCATTCACTAGCAAGCAGCCTTGGAAGATTATTAATATCAATTTGTGTCACATCCTCATGGTCTGATATCAAATCATTAGTAAACTAGAAACCATACTCAGTCTCATGCTTGATCACTTCACCACATGTCTCATTGTCCATCACAGAGAGGGAATTGTCATAAGTTGCTTCTGTACTCAATTCAAAGAGAGGATTGTCAATAACTTGGAAGTCATCCCTTCCATCTTGCTCACTTCCATCTTCAACTGAACATTTTACATTTGATCAAAACAATCCAAAGGCTTGGTTTGAAGATCAAACCCAAAACCACACTTGACACCATCAATGTAATGAAGAAAAGAATCTTCAATGCTAGCTGTTTGGGAAACTCCACTCTTATCTTCAATGAACCTATCATGAGTAGGTATGTTACTGATCTCATCATTTAGCAGCCCCATGCATACCAAAGAAGTCTTCTTGGTTACTTGTCATGAACTCTTCATGTGAAAACTCTTGGGGAGTTTGGACAGCAACAAGAGGGAAATTATCCAACACCAAATTTTCAACAAGAGGAGGTACAAACACATCGGAATCACCACCAACAACATCACTATGGTAATGATCATAAGATGGTTCAATGTCGCCACCCAAATTATCCTTAACATGCTTTTCTTTAGCGAACTCAACCCACACAATGGTACTACTGAAATCTTCTATAAAGTCATTTGTCTCAACACCTTCATTGGATGAATCCTCATTAGGACTCAAGACTGCTGATATGTTCTTTTCATCAAACCAATCTTCATTGCTTCCTATCACATGCAAGTCTAGGGAAGTATTTTGGGGCTCTTCCATGCACTCTTCAACTATCAAGGTATCTTCATCAAGCTCACAATCATTTTGAGGTGACATGTGTACCTTGCTTGTGCCATCCTCAATGCTAGTTGACTGATTTTTCTCTTCAACTTGCTTACTTGTGGGCTGCAACCCACAAACAGGCACTTCTTCTTCCTTCCTTGACCCTTCAACCATGGCATGTTATACTTCCCTTTTAATCATTTTCTTCATGTAATTGACCATAGCCAACTTTCCAGGTTTCAAAACCACCACACAATTCAAAAAAGAGTCAGAAGAAACAACGTTCTTAAACTCATCTGTTATACTCTGATAATCTTCATGGAGAATGGAAGCGTCATGTTCACATTGCCTCTTGAACTATTCAGCAATTCTACTGAATTCCATTGTGGCAACTCAAATTTCTTTTTGTTCTCCCAACAGGATGGCAGGAACTTAAGCTCTGATACCACTGAAATATCCCCTCACAATCTTTTTCAATTTTTGCCACAACAACTTCACCCGTTAGCATTAGCAAATCCAAATAACCAACTGAAAGGAACCCTTTCACTTTTTGATCACCTAGATCCCAGTGTGGGAAAGGTGAGAGCATATGGTAGAAAGGAGATCGTTAGCATATAAAACTGAAACTGCTGGAAAGTACAATGATGTAAAATGCAACTCAACCACTTATTCAGCGGGAGTATATTGATGGCTCAGTCGATCAACATGATGAATTACAAAGTACTGAAAGTAAAGTATGGGCGGCTTGCCGATCCCTTCCGCTTGTTCAGCGGGCAGTACAAAAAAGTAAATGCTGAAAGTAAATGGACGGCAAGGCCTGTCCCTTCCACTAAATGTGGGAATAACAAGGTAAAGTGCAAAAATAGAAAATGATTGAATCAGTATTACTGATTTCAGCCTTACAATGAGAATAATCTGCAAGTTCCAAGAGTTATAGCTATCCAACCATTGCAAAATGATATTAGATGATTCTCCAAACTTATCAAGCTCTCCATTATGAAAAAACAAGACAAAATAAGAACTTCTAACAATCTAATATGAAAAATCAGCATACAAAAAACCCAAAACAGCAAGCATGAAACACACCAAAATGCTCACAACTCATCCAATACTCCTTCGATTGACGTGAGACCAAGTGCAATCAGTCCTTTGGAGGTAGGCGACCAAGCTCAAGCCATAGAACATCAACAAACTGCTCAGAAATATTAATTTACCCACTTCCCAATGTAGGTACAGGCGAAGTACAGTATCCTTGGAGGGGGGACCAGCAAGATAAAATCTGAAACTCCATTATAAAATCTGAAACTCTGCAAGATGAGGCGCCCAAGGTAGTAGAAATTATATAGCCAGTACCCAGAACAAGCAAAAATTCACTCAGTGAACCACAAGCTAAAACGGGCTACAGTCGACACTCAACCAGCAAACCAAAAACTGATAAAACACACCAATAAACTTAGAAAACATCAAAAGTATTCATCTCCAATAAGCTCAATCTGTTCTTTAGTGTAAAGAATAGTCACAAGCTCAGCTAGGTGCTATCTTGCAAGCACAAAACCAAGTGGTGCTAGGAGGTATACATTCCTCAAAGCTAGAGGTCTAAAACAATTTCAGCAACACTTTGTTATAAACTTCATGGATAGTTACAAATGGAGGCCAACACTCTTATTTATAATTCATTCTTTAAGTTCAGACCTTTTCCCTCCAATTAGGTCGCCCAAATCATGTGAGAGAAATTACTTTATCAATATGTAAATATAACGTAAAGTAGGCCTCTAAAACCTCTAGGTGAAAACATTATAATTTGCAACTATATCATAACATGGGCATCCAAATGTATTTAAGTGAAATAACATTATAAAATGCCATTATTTTCTCGAAGCTAGGCGTCCAAGTAAATAATTATAATATAACTTAAATATCTCTCCAAATAAGTCGTCCACCATGCCTTAGCCAAATATTTCACTTAAAATATGAACTTAACCAAAAATATTGAATTTACCAAAATGAGCTCCAAGAATGTGGGAAACCAAACTACTCAATTGACTTGCCAGATATAGCTTCAATACTGAACTACTAAGACCCTGCTAAAAATAGCAACTAACATCCCCAAATCTCAAATGGAGAAATACTGATATGCGTTGGAAACCCCAACATTGAACTTCTAAAAATAACACTTATTATAAATAGCATACTACTAAAAATAGTGTCTCCAAATGCATTTTAACCACATTTTGAGTAGCCATCATAACTTAGTAAAAATAGTATGTTCGAAAAAGGTTGTCAGATGCAGATGCATGTCATACCACTGTGAAGCTCTCTGTAAACCAAGAAGGAATCCATAAACCAAACCAATCTTGCATGCAAACCTTTGATTGAAATGCACATCATTTTCATTAAATGCATGTCACATCTCTCCAAAGCTTTCTGAAAACCCAGAAAGAATCCATAAGCCAAACTACAAAACTCTAACATGTAAACCCCTAAATCCACAAAAGAATCCTCCAAGCAGTTGAAAACCCTAATTCTACCTCTGGCTAGCCTACGGGCATCCAGGAATAGGCTATCAATCATTGGAAAGTGTAGTGCTAAAAATGGGGATATTACATATGTGTTTTCAATACAGGGATTTTTTTGGCCATTTTTTAGGGGATGGCAAGGGATGACTATTAAAAAAAATAGCAAATTTCAAATATTCATATGATAACATTGATAAAGCATTCATCATAGGCATTATAGAACCTTTGCGAGCATGGGTAATTGAATAGGAATTATGATGTTCTTTATATATACATATGAGCATGAGTTAATAAAGACATGCCTGACTTGTGTATGTTCAAGTAAAGGATTTATTATTAAAGTTTTCTTGAAGCCTACAAGTTTGCATGTTTTGTTGTCAAAATCATTAACAAAGAGGAACGGTTAAGTAAAAAGATAACTGGTTATTTTTCAATTTTACCTAAGCTGGGATACTAATAGATGGGATTATTGTATGAATTGTTTGTGTAGGGCATGATTGATACATTTTTGCATTATGAGAATGGCATTTCCTGCCAATTCAATAGTATAATGACTCTAGCATGCCAGCTTTGTCTTATGACCAGTGTTCCACAGGGTTTCGGGGACAGGGATGAGGGGACGGTAGGGGACGTGTTTTAGGAACGCAGGGATGGGGGGTCTAAGCGTGGAGACAGTGGTGGGGGGCGGCAAGGTGCTGAAATACATATATTATTGAAAAAATAGTTATAAAAAGGTGTATAAGTATAAGAATTATACATCTTGGAGACAACTAGAAGTCCCCTAGACGTCTTGAGGACACCCAGAGTCCTTGAAGTCCTAGTGGAGTCTTGGAGATAGCGACATTGGTGATGGGACAGTGGCACTGGTGATGGGCTGGTGGGGGGATGTGCCCCCCCAAGTCCCCAAGTCTCTGAGACGTCCCCATCTAGTAAACACGGGGTTTTTTAAGGGGGACATGTCCCCGTGGAACACTGCTTATGACAGTCCTTGTATACTACACAAGTTGTCTAATGTATGAAACAAGATTATCCTTGATTGTGGCTTTGATTATGAAAGACTTATAGTTTGATGAGGGTTTGGGGGCAATGCTCCCAATGGGGTCGAGGGGTAGCACCCTTTGTGGGTATATGGGGGCAATGCTTCCAAGGGGATCGAGGGGTAGTGCCCCTCACAAGGGTCTAGGGGTAGCGCCCCCAGTGGGGTCGAGGGGTGGCCCCCCTTGTGGGGTTTGAGGGTAGCACCCTTGGCACATTTCTTGTTGCAATATAGTGTAGGGTCAATAGGTGGAACCCCCAACACCAAGCCTAAAATAACACCTTCAAAACCACAGACCTTTATGGCACACACCATTTTCATATTTTTTTGTAAATCCTAAATGGCTATGTCATAAACCAAATAAGCATTGGAAGGTTGTAATTTGTTTTAAAAGTAACTAAAATGTCCTTGGGTATGTTAGGGGACGGCTAGCTATCATTGGGACAGATGGAAGACATTTGGACATCCCTTGGCCATCCTAGGGATGGCTAGTCGTCTGCTAATGTACCTTGCAAATCTTTTGACGTCCAGGGACATTTCCTAAATTTTGACAAAAAAGGGGACTAGGTGGGGACGTTTCGTACCTGTCCCTGTGTCCTTTATAGATTTTGGAGTCATTTAGGGCATGGGATGCATCCCTGAGGAGCATTGGGAGCTATCCTTTAGTCATTTAGGGTTGAGCATGGTGTGGGGCCCACCATAGAAGAGAATAAAATATATA
>VDFB02009985.1:0-13805 GCA_007258455.2 Sequoia sempervirens
TACACTTATCAATTTGTCTAAGCTGCCCAGTGAGAAACTTTGATTTGTTTCACTGGCTGACTATCCTATCCCTTGCTACCCTCTCTTAGGGGAGGTTGGGATCCTTAGTAGAAGAATGATATCTATTATATAAGCTCTAGAAAATTGAAAAGGGCCGCTACTATCTATACTAGCAAGATAGAGGCTAGCACTAGCTATAGTATATAGTAATATCAACAAGAAATACTAGATCATTCTCTACATCACTTCTAAATTGAATGGGGACTGTGGTTTGATGACTGTTGAGAAAAGATGAAGTTTTTGATAGAATCTAAGTCCATATAGATGTCCTAGGAGGGAAGTAGGTTTGTCCTTCAATCATTAGCCGACATTTTCTGCCAAGTCCTGCATCTCAAGATAGAATTTTTTGTAATTCAAAAAAAATGAGGATCCTAAAGTCACAAGGTATTGAGTAGGAAGATCACTATTGGGTAATGGAGCAAGAGGTTACTAATTCCTCAGGTGAGCAGGGATTAGGTGGTGTTTTTGAACCAACCCCCCTTTTCACCAACATAGCTCTAAATTTGAGTGGGTGGGAACTAGCCAGGTTCTAATTCTAGTAGTGGAGGTATATGTTGCCAACCCTACCACCCCCCCTAAGAGATAGATTATATTCATGGGAGGATATAGAGATGGGCCTTACATTCCCAAGGGGATAAATTTTTCACCACCACTAGAAAGCACTTATAGAAGTAACACCTAGAGAGGGCCCTATATCTATATCTCAAGAGCAGAGGAGGTAGCTAGGGAAGCAACATAAGCAGCCATTGATGTAGTAGATTCTATAGTTTCTTTTGTTGGCTCAACATCCATTGATCCATAAGTGGTAGAAGAAGAAGCAAGAGAAAAGGCCATTAGCACACACAAAATTAGGAGAGGCATAGCCAACAGGTCCAAGGCTAGCTTAATCCCTTCTCATCCTAGCTTATCCAGCACCATTAGTAGGAGTAGAGGAAGCAATTAAGGTAGCACTAATTTTTCTTTTTTGTCTAGTCAAATATCTAGCACAAGTAGATCCACCACCTTTCCTAGTGCCCCAAGACCCCACCACCCAAGGCACCAACCCCATCGACTGATGCTTCGCCACCACCCAAGCTTCGCTACCGACCATATAAGGGATAAACCCCACCAATGAATCTATGCTTTGCCATTACTAACCTATGCTTCTAACTAGGTGGGGTGGGAGGATATAGATACACCTCAACCCCACCACAAACCCACCAACCAAAGGTGAATATGGTTGGTGAGTTACTCAGGTCGAGAATTTAAGTCAGTATTGCGAATATAACTATATCTATGGGAGCACCCATGTTTAGGAGCTCTTCATGGTTTGGCTAAACCAAACTTGGAAGCTATGTATTTCCAGGGAAGTACGAGGTCTGAGAACTCGCTATTAGCCAAAAAATAGCACGAGTAAGGAGGTAATATGGGAAATCTAGGTGGGAGGGAATTCTAATAGCTTTCCTTTGGGCCTCTATCTCCTCCTACCTAGGAACCCTATGATTCCCACCCACCCGACCCTACTTTCCACCCACTCAGAACGATAATCTCCCACCTGAGGCCCCTACTCTTCTATAGGCAAGGCAGTGAGGTTGGTGGACCACCCACCCACCCCTTAGGCCAGCCTGATTGATTCGAGTTCTGATCTGTAAGGAAGGTCGAAAGAAAACTATTACAATACTATCACTTACTTTGGGTCAGTAAGCAATTGATTCTACTTCGCAACTAGGTTTGGATAGATGAGGTTTTGTTGAAATAGCATGGTTCGGGTAATATTTTTTCTTGGAAAATAGATTGGTAGATGAGGTTCATTTTCGCATGGTTTTTAAAGGAACATTTTTTTAGGGATTGAATTAGTTCTCTTGGGGACCTTTCCATTGGTGTAAACAAATTTGAATTCTAAGCATCGAGTAGAAAGTTATGACCCCAACAAGTTGGGGTAAATAATTTCCTAATTTTTTCCCAAATCTGTAAAACCAGTTAGCCTCAAAAAATAAAACTAGATGTTAGTAGAATATTAGAGAGTATGTGAAATTGAAAATTTAAAGCACATGTAAAAATTAACTCTCTATTTTCTTTACCAGTAAAAAGCATCATTGAAATCAATTGCATCCCTAAAATTGACAAATGTGTCACAAAAAATGAAGTGCGTCACTCTGGTGAAGTTTGAAGGTATCACTCTATAGCAAAATAGTGATGCTAATTATGTCACTATATCAATCATTTCACTATATTTAAAATCACAATATTATCCAAAAATTTAAATGTGTCGCTATATTTAATATGCGTTGTATTTTGATCAAAAGTATCACTCTATGGTGACATGCTTCAATAGTGTCATTGAATCCATCAAAAGCGTCAATGTTTATCCAAAACCTACAACTCACGAAAACTTAAAAGTAATTCATCAAACAAAGTTAGTAAAGCCCTCCTTCTAGTGCCAAAATGTGATTGTAATCATAGTATAGGTTAAATACACTAGATCCTAATGAATTTAACCCTTATTTAACCCCCTAAGCTACAATCCCAATGAGATGTTCAAAAGTTTCAAAAATTAAGAAACCATTAAACTAATCATGAAATAAACATGAAAGCTTTAAAAAGCCCTAATATAGAACTCCAAACCTTATCCCATTAGGGGAGTGGTTTCGTACTAATGTGGAATAATGACCCTTTCCCAATCCCTTGGCTAAAATGAGCAATTAACTCAACTCCATTGTTGAAAAACTAAGCTAGAATTGATAAAACGAAGCTATAGGTGGATGAAAAGGATGAAAAATCTTGATAATGGTGCAAGTATAAATAGAGATAGTATTCAAACGGGCAGCCTAACTTTTCTTTAATGGAAGTGGATCCATTTCTCTCCAAATGGGAAGTATTTATAGGAGAGCAAATGAAGAATCAAGGGTTGAGATCGATTTTATTGGTCAATGATCAAGATGGAATCAAGGGTGAAGGCATGGATCAAGGATTCTCATCAATAGTTGAGAATCAAAGATCACATGGATCAAAGAAAGCATTAAGGACTCATACTAATTCAAACAAACACACTTTGTAACAACTTTGAAAGTTTTTTAGGAAAGAATATTCCATTTTTGAAGCCAAATAGAAGAATATTCCTTTGGAATATTCACTATGCAAGTGGATGGGTGAGGAAAATTAGTAATTAGTAATTAAAACTAAGTTTTAACTGTGCAAGTTGAGGGGAAAGACTTCTCATTCAATAATTAGTTTATTTAATGAAAAGGGGATGCAAATGACATTTAATTAAATAATTTAAGATTATTTAATTAAATGAGAGGAATTAAGGGGTTTAAATTAAATGATTTTGTTTATTTAATTAAATAGGATGAGGTGAAGGTGAAAGGGGGTGAATTAATCTAATTGAATCAATTAGATTAATAGATGAAAATGATACAAAGCAGCATCCTTTGCAGTATGAGGTTGCCTTGCATACTGGCTATTTAAGCTATGCATGCTTTCGATCTTCATTTTCTGCAGTGATGAAGCCATTTGCGTGGTGGGTGGGTTTTCTGGTGTTGGGGGAGATCTTTTTAAGCTGTTGATTCATGTGTTCTGTTTCTTTGCGGCACAGAATACGGTTTCCATTGTGTGGATTTGTCTTTGGCTTAGTTGTGGGCGGAAGGCTTTCCTATTTTGTTTTATCTTGGTTGACGCTGCGGGTGTGGTGGTTGTGTGGTGGTGTGGGGTGGTGTGGTGTGGGTAAGGTCTGGGGCTGCGGGTGGAGTTTTGTGGTGCCTCGGTGTGGGGTGCAGTGGAGAGGTGGGGGCTGGTTTGGAGCTTGTTTTGAGTGGTGTTGGGGGTTTTTTGTGGGGGCCTTTCCTTGTTGGGAGTGTGTGGGGTGCTTTCCCTTGGGTGGGAGTTTCTGCTCCTATGTTCATTGTGGATTTGGTTGTCCAGCAGTGCTTCTTTTCCTTTCCTCAATGGAGCTTGGGGAGCCTTCGGGGGAAGGACCTAAGCTGGATTTTCGATCCGCTCTTGGCTCGAAACCCTTGCCTTCAGGGTCTCGCTTACATGATAATATTTTATTTTCTCAGAATTTGGAGAAGAATGATGTTGGCTCTGCAGGAGGGTTTCGTGTTCCTAAGATTAACGGTTGCCTTGAAAGGTGTAAAGAGAGGCCTAATGTTGTAATCCCGATGGAGATGCTCGCTGAGGATATTGAGTACTACTCACGACATTCTCTGTACTGCAAATTTTTGGGGTTGAAAATTTTGCTGCAATTTTTGGAGACCTGGGCCCAGAGGACTTGATGCCAATAGGAGAGATGGAGATTCGGCTCCTAGCTAATAACTATTTCATGGTCACGTTTGATTGCATGGCGGATAGGATCAAGGTTTTCGAAGGAGGCCCTTATTTTTACAACCAGGTGGGCTTGTTTATTAAGCCATGGCATGCAGGATTCAATCCGGCCGAGGAGATCCCTAGTCAGATTCCAGTTTGGGTTAGGCTGCTGAGGCTTCCGGTTGAATGTTGGTGGGAAGATGTTCTGCATTTACTAGCATCAATGCTTGGTAAACCTGTTGGTTCATCACAATAGACGCAGTTCAAAAAGGTAATGACATTTGCTCGATTCTGTGTGGAAATTGATTTAAGTAAACTATTGCCAGATGCTATTGAAGTGTGTGATGGTTCTTACTCATGGGTTCAACAACTTGATTATGAGACCTTACCCTTTAGATGTCGGTTGTGTCATGAGTATGGCCACTTATTACGTATATGCCCAAGGGCCAAGCCTTTGGAGGCTAATTCTTCACAGCCTCCTAGGAATCCTTCAGGGTTGGATAAGGGTAAGGGTCCTATTCTGGGTGGTGGTGCTGGGGAGGATGGTTTTCTTCCTGTCAAAACTCAGAATAGGAATAAGGGGCATAAAAGGTCTTTGCAGGAGCGACGGGATGAGGATTCTTTGAACAGATTCGAGGTGTTGGAGGGTCTTAGCTAGCAGGAAGTGGATCCTGGTTTGGTTGATTTGGATCAGGGCAATGTGGGTCTGGAGCAGCAGGAGTAGCTGGTGGAGCTGGAGTAGGAAAACCATCAGGTGGTGGTGGGTCTGGAGGCTCAGGGTGCTGAGCTGGAGGAGATTGGTTTTGGTCAAGGGGGAATCAGCCCTGTGGCCTCCCTTGTTCCTCAAGGGGTTGATACCTGGCAGTTGGGATTAGACTTAAAATTAGAGGCTCAAAAAGACCCAGGAAGTGGGGTGGTGAAAGACAGTGAGGCTGTGTCTCTCCCTGAGCAGAGATCTGGGTCGGTGGGGTAAAAAGCAGTAAGTCGTCTCCTCATTTAGGCATCTTACAAAAAGATCTTAAGAAAGGAGGGGCAGAGAAAGGCTCTAAGCTGGGCAGGAAGAAGGATTTGGAAAAGATTAAGATGATAGGGGAAAATTTGGTGGAATCAGGGTCCGTTAAGACTCTGGATTCTCATTTTTCAAACCCTTTGAAATGATTGTTCTATCATGGA
The DNA here is from genome assembly GCA_007258455.2 of Sequoia sempervirens. Classification (NCBI taxonomy): domain Eukaryota; kingdom Viridiplantae; phylum Streptophyta; class Pinopsida; order Cupressales; family Cupressaceae; genus Sequoia; species Sequoia sempervirens. The sequence goes on from VDFB02009985.1 coordinate 5,518, forward strand.
ATGTTAGGGGCCTGAACAGTGGCCCTAGACAAAAAGCTGTTCAGAATTTGATTAGATGTCAGTCTCCTGATATTCTTTTTTTACAGGAGACCAAGCTTACTGTGGATGGTATGATGGGTATTATGCCCAAGCTCTGGATGAGTGGTGATTGCCAGTGTATTGGTGCTCAGGGTTCCTAAGGTGGGGTGGCTTGCTTATGGAACCCCCGGAAGATTTGCCCCTTGTGGTGGGTTTCCTTCAAGTCCTCTATCTCTATGGTGGCCTCTTGTTTTGAATCTGGGGAAGTGGCTCTTTTTTCCAACATTTATTCGCCTGTGGATTTGCAGGGCAAGCAGTTGTTGTGGTCTGATATTCGGTATGTTTGAAGTATGAACCCTTACTTGCCATGGATTATCGGGGGTGATTTCAATGCTATCACTGAGATTACTGAGAAGCGGGGTGGTACCATGAGGTTGGAGGCATCTGCTTTCATTCTTTGGGATAATATTTCTTCTTTGCATCTTATTGATATCAAGCCCAGTAATGGACTCTTTACTTGGAACAATCAGTGCTCGGGTGATAATTGCATCGCTGAGCGGCTGGATCAGTTTATGGTTTCTTGCTTTTGGGTGGGTGATAGGTGGGTTACTAGCTCAGAGATTTTGGACTGGAGGAGTTCGGACCATTGGCCCATCAAGCTTTCTATCAACGTGGCGGGGCGACCCCACAAGCTCCCTTTCAAATTCCAGCTGATGTGGTTGCGGGATCCTGAACTCCATGATTATGTTGCTCAGTGGTGGCGAGAGGGAAGACCTTCTTTCGGTATGGCAATGTATGTTTTCACTAAGCTTCTTCAGTTTGTTAAGTATAAGCTCAAGCGTTGGAATAAGCAATGTTTTGGGAATATTTTCAAGGCTAAATCTGATGCACAAGATAAGCTAGATGGTATTAAGAGGTCGATGAGGGAGAATGGGGTGTCTGAGACTTTGTTGCAGGAGGAATCTAGGGCCTTGAAAGCTCTAGAGGAATGGGAATTGCGGGGGGGGATCTTTTGGAAACAGAAAGCCCGGATTGATTGGCTTCAGGAGGGGGATAAAAATTCTGCTTTCTTCTTTAATTCTGTGAAGGTGCGGAGGCATGGTAATTCTATTCCTGTTTTGATTACTGACAGGGGAGAGCGCCTGAATTCTTTTCAGAGTATTGCTGATGAAGCTGTCCATTACTTTTCTTCCCTCTTCAGAGAGGATTTGCAGGGGAACTTGGTAGGGGAAGCTCAGGTCCTCTCTTGCGTTCCCCAGTTGGTGTCTCAGGAGATGAGAGAGGATCTTATGGGGGAGATCACCCTTGAAGAATTAGAGGGGACGGTGTTTCAGATGAAGAAAGGAAAAGCCCCTGGCCCTGACGGTTTCCCGATTGAATTCTTCCAAGAGTTCTGGGAGATCATCAAGTTGGATTTATTGGAGGTGGTCAAGGAATCGCAGCAGAATAAGCAAATGTTAAAGGCTTTGAATTCCACTTTTTTGGCACTTATTCCAAAGTGTGATGGAGCGGATAGGTTGAGCCGTTTCTGACCTATATCCTTGTGCAATGTGGTGTACAAGATTATTTCAAAGCTAATTGCTAATAGGTTGAAGAAGTGGTTGTCGGTTCTCATCTCTGAGGAGCAAAGCGGTTTCGTGGAGGGCAGGCAAATTCTGGATGGTATTGTTTTGGCTACTGAGACCATCCACTCTATGGCTAAATCTAGAGATAAGACTATGTTTATCAAGCTAGATATGGCCAAGGCGTATGACAGAGTCAGATGGTCTTTTCTTCAGAAGATCCTGGCTACTTTTGGTTTTGGAGATGACTGGATTCAATGGGTCATGAGTTGCATTACGTCTATTTCCTTCTCTGTGATTACTAATGGGGAGCACTCGAGGTTGTTTGAGGCATCTCGAGGGATACGGCAAGGTGATCCTCTCTCCCCTTACCTCTTTATTCTACTTGTGGAAGGTTTGGGGCGTCTTCTCAAGCGGCAAGTGGAGTTGGGGCTTATTCAGGGGTGGCGGTGGGGCGGGGATTTACCTCCCTTGTCCCACTTGCAGTTTGTGGATGATACTGCCTTGATGGGGGCTGCTACTATTAGGGAGGCTACTAATATCCGCAGGGCGTTGGATTTGTATCTTGAGGCTTCAGGGCAATCAATCAATGAAGATAAGTCTTCCATTTATTTCTTTAATACCTCGATCCCTATTCAGAGGCGTATTGCTCAAATTCTTCGGTTTCAGATTGGGACTCTTCCTCTATCTTACCTGGGGGTCCCGGTCATGGTGGGCAGACTCTCGAAGGAGTCATGGCAACCTATTCTGGATAAATTTCATTTGAAGGTTACTCATTGGACCAATCGTTGGTTGTCCTTTGTTGGGCGGGTCCAGTTGCTGAAGTCTGTGGTCCAGGCTCTCCCTGTTTACCGGTGTATGCTTCAGATTGCCCCGATGGGTTTTGTTACGGAGTTGGACTCTTTGGCAAGACAATTTTTATGGGTTGGCAGTCTGATGTCTTCCAAGTGGAGTTTGGTCAAGTGGGATACAGTTTGTTGCCCTAAGCAGCTTGGGGGTTTGGGGTTGAGGCATTCCTCTTTGTCTGGGATGGCATTGGCAGCAAAGCTTTATTGGAGATGGTGCATGGAAAAGGATAGGATTTGGGCTCGGGTTCTTTCCTATAAGTATCTTCAAGGTATTCCTGGGGAAGAAATTCCTCGTTACCCCCTGTTGGGTAAGGGCTCGGTGCTTTGGGCTACCCTCAAGAAGGGAGCGGCGCTTGTCAAGGATGGCTTATTTTGGATTTGTAGGAGGGGAACAGAGGTTCAATTCTGGTATGATTCTTGGGATGGGCACCCTCCCATCCTCTCTCAGTTCCTTGAATTGATGGCTTTGAGTAGGAGGTTCGAGGATGCTGGCTGGTCGAGGGTTAGTAATTTCAAGGTGTTTTCTTTCCAGGGTCAACTTGTGAGTGCTAGGTGGTCGACTCCTGAGGAGTGGCCGATTATGGGTATGGAGGAGGATTGTAGTTTTCTGCATAGCATTCTCTTGGGTAGACAGTGTAATCCTTTAAGGGACAGGGATATCCTTGCTTGGTCTCATAATCCTAAGGGGTACTACATGGTTGCATCTGGATATCGGAGGTTATTGTCTCAGAGGTTTGAGGGGGAGGAAGTTTCTTGGTGGAAGAAGGTTTGGAATAGTTTTTCTTGGCCGAAGTGTAACTGCTTTGCTTGGATTTTGGCTTGGAACAAATGTCTGACTTGGGACAAGATTCAGTTGCGCGGATTTCAGGGCCCGTCTATGTGTGTGATGTGTGGGAAAGGGGAGGAGGACTCTTCACACCTTTTCTTCTGGTGTCCTTTCACCTTGCAGCTCTAGCATTCTTGGTGGAGTGTTTGGAGCAGTCCCTGTGTTCATGCTTCCTCCTTAGTTGAGTTCTGGTCTAGCTTGGGCAGGCCTCCCTCAAGGGCATCCTTTTTGCAAGATACGTGGCTGGCAGGCCCCATTTTTTTGTTATGGAAAATTTGGCTTGAAAGGAATAGGAGGATTTTCCATGGAGAGTTGTTGCAGGTTCAACATGTGTGGTTTAGAATTCTTGGGATGGTTCAGGAGACTATCCTGGCAAAGGGGGAGGTAGAGCTGCCGTTGGAAAGGAATGATGCTGAGGTGGTGGTCCGCTTGGGTATCCAGGAGTTTTCCCCTTCGGCGACTCCGGGTCTGAAAGGGGGTCGGGTGCGGCAGCGGGTTCAGCGGCAGGGGTCTTGGCGGTCCCCCCCAGTGGGAACCTTGAAGGTTAATACTGATGGTTCCTCTAGGGGCAATCCTGGCCCTGTTGGAGTTGGAGGGGTTGGCAGGGACTCTTCTGGTTCGGTGGTGTTCCTATTTTCCATGCATATGGGGACACAAACTATCAATTTTATGGAAGGCTGGGCGATTCTTTATGCCTTGAGGAAGGCCTATGAGCTGGGGTGGCATAGGGTTATTTGTGAATCTGATTCTCAGGTCCTGATTAACTTACTCAATCAGGGGAGGAGGTTGAATGTGAATTGGCAGTTGGATGTTATGGTTCAGCAGATCTTACAGGTTGGTATTCTCATGGAGAGGGTGTCTTTTTTCCATATTCCATGCGAATGGAATAGGATGGCTGACTGTTTGGCTAAGTGGGCTTCTGAGAGGCTTGTGGACTGGAAGATTGATGATTGGGCTCCATATTCCTTGGAGCTTAGCTTTCAGTTTGGAAAGGAGTTCTAGTTAGGGATGCTAGAAAGTCTTTGATTGATTTTCTCTTGAGTGCATGGGTGCTTTCCTATTCTTTGGGCTTTTCCTTGAAAGCTTGATTGTATTCTTTGGTTCCTATTATTCCAATAAAAATTTTACCTTTTTTTAAAAAAGAAAGAAGATAGAAAATGATGCATTTAATTAAATAACTAGGCTTATTTAATTAAAAAAATGAAAAGAAGGATGAATTTTAGGATGAAATATGTTAGTGATTGAATTCAAATTATGTAATACCATTGGGACAATTTTAAGTGTCTACATTATTATATTATTATTATTTTATTTTATTATTATACTATTATATTTTTTTTGTTCAATAAATCACTGCTAAGGGGCAACACCCATCACTTTTGACTGGAGCTATGAACCAGTGAGGCCACATACATTAGACCTCATCCCTAATATCTCCATAACCACCATTGCCACCACCACCTTAACCACTGACTTCCGCCACCATATCCACGACTGCCACCATCATATTCACTGTTGCTGCCACCATATCCACCATTGTTGTTTCCTTTGTTGACCCCACTCCCTCTTTCTCCCTGGGGAAATCCCACTCTCCACCATGGGCTTCAAACCTTAGACAACCCAACTATTTCCCTTGCAACTTAATTGTTGCACTGTGGGGTCAACCCTATATTTTCATTAATATTAATATTAGTATTATATTATTATATCCTTGTTTTATTATTATTATTATTATTATTTTTCACTTAAAAGTTATAACTTAAGTAATTGAAAAATGACAAAAGTGATAGTACCATGGATTGTGGAAATATAATAGCATTGATTCTAATTACTCTCAATGAAATATATTACTACAAATGAATAAAAAATAATAACACAACCATTTATTTTATTACAAAAGAATTACAGTGTTACATCCCTTTTTAAAAATGAGTAGAGAATGCAAGCTCTTGTATAAATGACACATGCCACCTTTACATCAAAAATTATTGATACCAAGCTGGTATTGGTGTTATGGGATCAAGATCGTATCGTCAAACCGAGGGACTTTTTTGTAAGGAAGCTAAGGTAGCGGAACAACTTCCTACACTAATCTTGAGAGAAGAATAATGTAAAACATTTAAAAATATTTAACAATTATAGAAACTTAAATAGAAATAAACATAAATATCATGCATACCACAACATAGTGATTTACGTGGGGAAAACCCTTTCAGGAGAAAAAACCCCACACTCCAAAAGCTACTCAATATATTATTCAGAAATAACAAAGATTATAATATACTTGTAGAGAAAGCTTCTCATAGGAGTATCACCAATCTAGAGATCCAAAGACAACACAACCGCTATCAGACTATCATAATACATCACAATACACATCCATAATGCAATTCCCTCATAAAATAGGATTACCTTCTAGGGCAAGGCAAGCCAACAAAAAATATCAACTATTAGATAAGAGACATAATGATGAACAATCCAAATTTACAATAATAACCTATACATAAAATTTGGTAGCTTATGGGGGCACTACCCCTGAATCCTCACTGGGGTGCGCTACCCCTTGGACCCCCAACTGATGAGATGATCCCCCCAGACCCCTCATGAGGGGGACCCCCCCACATCCCCTATCATCATTGTATGACTAGTACCTTATGTATAAACAATAACTTATGTAATTGCAAGTTAGAGAAACATTTTCCCAATAGTTTTTACCATGCTTGGGAAATGGGAGCCATGGATATAATTTTTTTACCTATCCCAAGTATCAACTAGAGTTGTACAAAATATGCTAAAGTGGTATTAAATTTGTTACCACCCTCTTTAGGAAACTCCAAGCCACCAAGAAAGATCAAAATGACTTTGAAAGTTCATGATTCCTCTTTAAGGGCATATTTCAAAATGGTGTATGAGAAATTGATAGGTTTCCATATGGGAAAGATTAAAAGACATCTATGGTTGCACTCCCTATGAAAGAACTTATCTCCATAAAATCTCATCATCCTAGTTCAAAACTTGGTTCAAGATCTAGGTGAACCAGATTCACTTATTTCCAATTCCACCCATTCTAAAGGAAATTGGTGTCTCTTTTAATTTGAAACCACATAAATATAGGTGGGAGAATTTAGAGTATCCTCAATAACACCACGACATCATCCTATTCCTTATTAACCTCAAACAAAAAGTCTTATCAAAATTCAAAACATTGTATTCAAAACCATTTTATGGACTTAAGAATTATTTTAGATGAACTCACCATCCCTATTTATGGTAAAATTTTAAGGTTAATCCAACAGTCGATCATTAATTATAGTTGATAGATAATGTACTAAAATCTTATCAAAGAAAGAATTCAATGGAATTTACTCATGCGAGGTAAAATTGTTTTTTTTTTGAGGCATCATCAACACACAAGAGAGCCACTACAAATGTTATTTGGATTCACATATAGCTTCATGAAAAGTACCTCAATCATTCCAAACATATAAAATATATTGTAAATATTATTTGTATTGACAACTAGCTTCATGTAGAGTACCTCGTGCAATTTTTAATATCAAGTTATCAACTCAATAAGTCTCACTCTCTTCAAATTAGAAGAGGATATTACTTTTTCCTTTTAAATATCTCCCACTGACACATTAAATTAAGAACATCAAGAAAGTACACATAGAATCAAAGCACAAGAAAGCAACTTACAACAATAGAATAATTTCAATAGTGCAATTGTGCCTTAGCTTATGACAACCATTAATGTTGCTCATTCAACATGCTCAATAATAAAATTTTCCATTAAATGCTACAAATATGCATACAATATCTTCAAGATAACAAGTTAGAACTTGTTAGTGTCAACCTCCACCAAACTTAGAAAATTTAATATTTTTTTCCCTTATGGAAATTATGAATTATCTCTTAAGGAAGAAATAGATTTTTATTTTATTGTTTTAATTTTTTGTCATTATCTAACATTTTTAAGATATTAATAATGAAATTATTAATGATACAAAATATTAGTTTCCAATATAAAATAAAATTTAATTTCTAGATCAATATTTATATCTATTATTTCTTTTATCTATGTGTAGGCTCAAGGGAACCAAAGCCCATAAAAGATAATGGAAATAGATACAAAAATGGTTGCTCCTAAGAAGGGCTAGGTTTATTTTGTATTTATGTTAACTTTGATAAGTTTGATTACAACTTTACAACAATAACATAAACTATACTAAAATACAATTTTTTTATGTTGTATCTTCATACACTTAAACATTATATAAGTTCAAATAAACTTAAAATTAGGGGTCCAACTCCTGATCGGACTCAAAGGTTGAAATTAAGGTGAAAGATCAATCTACAATATCAACACTGGAAACCTCAATGATAGATTTTAGTAAATCTAGACCCCAACATGCATGGTGGTGACATGGAACCACATTATCCCCCATAACTTCAATAAGAAATGGAACCCAAGGGCCATTGTAATTAGGATGCACAATAGGACATACCCCAACACTAATCTAGAAACCAAGCCCCACAATGATACACTCTAAAAAATAATCAAACTTAGGTGTCATTTGGGTTTAATGAGAGATTTAGCCATATTTTTCATAGTATCTTTAGCTTCCCCAAATTCTAACATAACTGCCAAAAAATAGAGAGGAAATAATAGAATTCACTCAAAATCTATTTTCATCTTTCATGAAAAATTTCCCTAAGACCATCTTAATTTCTTCCAAAACCATCAAGGAATTAGTCTCAAATATACTCTTCATCCTCAACTCTAAAATTTCCCCCTTAAAAACCATTTGACTCTTCTTTGACTGTAAGCATAACATCAACTCCATTATAGTGTAGTCAATAGAGAAGAGATAAAGTAAATATATTAAAAAGGATACACATAACATCAAGTTGGTGAAGTACATATACATCAAAGGAACCAACACTCTAACTTAGCCCTTCAACATTTAATTCACCACAAGGTACACATAATTTTATTAGATCATTAGGAAAGTACACATGGCATCAAAGTGC
>VDFB02009986.1:0-27578 GCA_007258455.2 Sequoia sempervirens
GATTTGACTTGTTTTTTGTGGTGTTTTCCTGATGAGAAACATAGAGCAAAGAGGTAACTAGTTTTTTTTGCACAAAATCTGCATTTTTTACCCTTTTGGAGGCCATTTCATATGCTTAGTTCACGACCTGTAGCATTTTCCTAATCATGTGTTTCATTTTGCTCTTTTTGTTGTTGCTTCACTTCACCAAATAGCCACCATGAGGGGCTATGAAGCTCGAATAAGGGCCATTAAAATGCTTTCAAGTTGAAGAAGAAAAATAAAAAAGCTCTGGTAAGCTTTTAGCGACTCCATTCTTGTAGATTTCTGAGCAAAAAATGACTCATATTTTAGTTTCCAACTTAAGATAAAGCATGAAATGCTTATTTTCTTTCTGCATTTGAGAATGAAGACACTCCATATTGTTTACTTGTTTTCATGAATAAAATGCTTACTGGCCGCAACCATGGATAGAAATAGGGTATCTTCTTATGTAGCTTTGCTTCACTTGAAAGCCCCATAATGTCTTTTCAATTTTCCTCTGTATTAGCAAAAAAAATTATCAACCCAGATGGGTTTTTGATCTGTAGAAGAAAATTGGCTTGTGAGCTAAGCCTCCATTCTATATTAACATTTTTGTGTGAAAAAAGGGGAACAAACCCTTGTAGAATTTGGTGTTTCTTCATTTTCCTTCAATTTGTAGCAATGTTGTGTTTCATTAAAAAAAACCGTAGGTGGGTTTTCTATATTTTGCAGAAACAGAGATCTACCTAGCCACGACTTGTAATAAAGCATGAAATGGGTTTCCATTTTTCATTTATGTAGAATGTTTTCCATTGTTTAATGCTTCTGCATTAGCCTCTAATGATAAACCTAGATGGGTCCTTTTAGTTTGTGAAAGAAAAACTCAGATTTTGTTGTAAAATGATTCAATGCCATTATATAGTGTGGGTATAATTTGAAAGATCCAATTTGTAGCAAAATTCTATTTTTTTCCGTGAGCATCTGAGTTGGGTTTTGCAAATACACTTCCCTTTCCTGTAGAATGTTTTTGAAAACTAAAACCCCAAAGTGGGTTTGTCATTGTGAAGAAACCTCTTGCATTTAACATTTCCCTTTAAGAGTACCATACTCTATCCTTTTGATGATACTTGATGAACTTAAATTACACTCTTCCAATACTGCACATTTTGGTTCCTGCATGTTGAGTTCCTAATGCACTCCATCTACATCTTCTCTCATTTATAAAGTTCTCACATTTGAGGCTAATTGCTCCACCCAAACAGAACAAGGACTTTGTACATGGCATTCCCCAATGAACACTGTTGTAGGATGATGGTACTTGTCCATGACAACCATTTGCATTTTCATGTTGACCACAATCAGTTGTCCTCTTATAATGACATCTTCATAAAATATGACTGTCCTTTACCTTTTCTAGCTGCTTGTTTTGCATGATGGTTGTCCTTCCAATCTTTAGGTTGTTATAACTCCATGAAGGGCTGCATTTTTTTCTTTTTTAACTGCTTTCATTCCACTAGTAGTTATTTAGAGCCTTGAAGACCTATTTCTCATTGTCAAATCACTATTGTAGCAGCATTTCCCTTGGTGACTTGTATGCAATTTGTCTTTCATAGAAACTTGTGATACTTATTTTGCATAAAAAACATGTAAAACTGCCATGAGGACACAAAACTATCACCTTATATGTTCCTTGTGGAGACTTTAATTAATGAATTTACACCATCATTGGATAGTTATCCTCCATGAACAATGCCATCACACTCTTTTCTTTTGAAGTTTATCTGGCAGAGATGGGGATGAAGAAACAAATTTAGCAACGTGGATCAAACTCCTGGAATCTTTGTGCAAACAACTGCTAGTCCCATGCTATATTTCTCTTGTTCTTTATGCATGGCACACATGATCTTGATTGTCTTTCTTTGTAGCTGATAAATTCCTTTACGACCACCCCTCGTAGATTCTTAAAGGTGTTGTCCTATTCACCTGTATCATGACCTTGGCTTCAAAGGGGTCAACTTGTGTTGCTTCATGATTGACCCAACCATTGCTTGTTGTCTAGTTCATTCTCATTCCTTCTTCACAACTTTGTATGGCTGCTCCTTAAATGTCTTCACACTTGGTGATCTTCTATCATATGACAATCCCTCTTCAACCATATGTGCTCATTTGATGAGGGCAGTAAGCTTGAAGTACTACTTTTTGATACATGATCACTGCTCCTTTTCATTGTTTTTTATTGTATTGATTTGAAGCTTAGTGGTTGTTCCTCATGTTCATAACTCCACATTGCTCTCTCCATTGTTAAATTTCTATCATTTTCATTGTTTCAAAACAACAAATTGTGTAGCCAATGGTGACAATATTTCATGTCCATTAAAAGTCACACTTTGTAAGTTGCGAAACTTGATTGCTTCTCCATTTCCATCAATAAAGTTATTGTCAACTGCATATCACTTGTGGAGGTAATCCTTGGGCCTAGAGCAACTCAAGAAAATGTAGATGAAATTTGATCATTATGTGACACCGAACAAGGAAATTGAAAAGTTTTACTACCCTTCCTTTCTTCTTCATCTGTAATGTAATCTCTTGTGACCATTTCTTGTTTCCCTTCAATAAAGTCAAAAGACATTTGTATTTGTTGTTGTCCTGCATAACATGAAAATACATGTTGTCCCAACCTTCATGGCTTCCATAACAATGCTTGTTGTCCCCCATGAATTTTCTATCTGATCTCCACAACATTTGTTTACCTTTTGATCATGTGTAACACATAAACTGTCTCCCCACTTTGATCCTAGTGGGCATACACATGTCCCCTATGTTGGTGACCTAAAAGCTCACCATCCTATGTGATGTGTGGTTGTCCAATAGGGTCAAGGTGAGAGGGACCTGACAATACTTTGGATTTCTCCCTCATTATTTAAGAGATGCATAATTGAACTTGATGCATCTTTTGAATCTGATAATGAAATTTGATCAATTGGTGTGATTCCATATTGATTTAATGCATTAATAATAGGTATATATTTGATCAAGTTGCTCAATTTCCTATTTCTCTCAAAGCATGTTGAGCTCTACCCTCGTGGGAGCCACATTCACCCCACATGTTGTATTTAATTGAATCAAAATAGTAACCTGACTTGTCCCAAATCTACACATGAAGCAAACAAGTTAGAAAAATAGATGCATATTTTGGATGTGTTTGATGACTTCGTTGTTTTCCAGGACATCCAAGGTTTGCATGCTTATTTAATGCATTTATGGATCAGTTTATACATGCATAGGTAGGTGTGTATGTAATGTTTGAGATCTTTCATTGCTTAGAGCATTGCTCTAATATAATTTCTTTTTGAGATGCAGGAGCTAGGAGCATTATGGAGCTAGGAAGGACACAAGCAGCTTGGGGCAAGAGGGCAACTTCAAAACCAGTCATTCTCAGGCAATGACTGGTCTCCACTCTTATATGCACATTCTATTTTACTTATTCATGTATAAATTGTTTCTTTATTTTCATTGAATAAGTAAAGTTAGTCCCTTGGCTTGTGAGGGACATGTACACTTCATGATTATCAATAAAAGATTACATTTGTATACATATGATTCTCTTTTCTCATTTGTTGTAATTTCAACATTGGAATGAAAAAAATGTAATTTGTTTAATTTGACAATCATTTTCCATGCATATTAAACCTAGCATACTTATGGTTTATCTTTTAAATTTTTATACGAACAACGCAAAAGAATAAACACTAAACCTGATTTTAGCTGAAAGTTAAAAATCAAGTAATAGTTCCATGTATGTTGAAATCTCGAATGAGCCTGAGCAATTTTTTTTTCCTTTATAATATTTTTATATATTATCTCTTTTAATACACACTTTCACACATCTTTGAGTAGCAATCAATTTTACAACACATCATCCAACCATTGTGTATGCACAATGGCATAGAACTCTATTTCAGAATTCGAATACCTCTTTGCATCATTAAAATATGTAATTGGCATCTTCCCTTAACTTGACAATATGATGACTATTGTGTCACTAGCATCATAGTCTACCTAAAAGACATTTTCAAAGTTTAGCAATGCTAGCTCTAGTTGCTCTATCACCTCCCTCCTCAATGCTTGAAATGATCCCTTTGCACCCATCATCCAAATAAAAATTATTTTTTCTCTATGATTGGCACATAGATCCCAGTGAAGTTCCAAATGAACTTCCTATATAATATCACCATCTCATGGAAGCTTCTTGCTTTGAACATGCTCTTCAATGATGGTCATTCCATGGTCACATTCACTTCTTTAGAGTTCACCTTCAAACCCTCTTGGGATATCACAAACCCCAAGTACACTAGGTTTATCCTCATGAAACTACATGTCTTTGGTTTCAACAATAGTTTTCTTCACACACTACTGCAACACCTATCTTTTCTACACCAAGTGTTCTTATTTTTACTACATACAAAAATATCATTTAAATACATAATTGAAAACCTCCCCAAAATTAGTTTGAGTACCTCATTAATCAAGCTCATAAAGATTCTTGGCACATTTTTTCTATCCAAACAACATCATAACCACTCATAAAACCCACATTGTGTCTTTGAAGGTTATTTTCCATTCATAGCCTTCCTAGATCCTAATTTGATCATATGAATTGTTCAAGTCGATCTTTGTAAAGTACTTTTCCCCACTCAAATTTTCTATCAAATCATCTATATGTAGCAATAGGAACTATTGGGAGGTGGTAGTGGTAACGTAAATAGCATTATATAATCTTCTATAATATTATCATATGTTGTAAAGGGTTTGTGGTATTGTACAAGAAGAGTTTCATATTCTATAGAGACAAAAGAGGATGCAATACCACACACTACACTAAGGTCCTTGTGGTACAGCATATGAGCATTAGACACTTAGTGGGGGGATACAAGAGATGCATAACCTTTTAAATGTCATTTGGACCATATATGGGTTATATAACCCTTAAATAGCCTTTAACACACCTAAATATCCCTAAATAAACTATAATAAGGTAAAATATTAGAAAAGGAAAGAAAAATTCATGGGAAAAGGATAATTAAGAGTATAAATATGAAAGGTTACTAGAAAAAGTCAGATGAAAGGGAATTAAGAGGCTATATAAAGAAGGGAAAGTGTGAAAAAGGGCATCGATGAGTAAGAGAGATAAAATAGAGATATGGAAAAGATAGGAGAGAGATAAAGACTAAAGAGAAATAGAGAATAGAAAAGGAAGAAATATGATAAAAAGGAACTAGGAAGAAAGGATTTGTTAAGTACAAATGTTATAATTGTATCATAGACACATATTATCAAATAGAGGACTATTATGTACCACATGATCGTAAATTGAGTATTGTATGAAGATGAGTCTATGAATGCATTAATTTATTTAAATTTGTATGTTCCATCTTGCCACATGCTTCTATAATCTACCACATAAGCTTCAAAACTTCTCCTACTACTCTCAAGAGACTAAATCTCATCTCTTTGATCTATGCCTAGTGCTTGCCAACAAAAACCTATATTTGATGGTTATCTTGTTAACTTCCCTAGAGTTATTACGCATTCTCCACTTGTCATCCTTTTTTGGTGTCAACACTACAAGAGCTACACACAAGCTCAAACTCTCATGAATTAACCCCTTCTCAAGCAACTCCTCTACCTATCCCTAATCTCTTTAATCTCATATAGCATCATTCAATCAGTCACCTTGTTGGGTAGAATTGATCCTAGTATCAAGTCTATTGCATGACTAATATTGGTAGGTTGTCTAACATTTCATCAAACATGAAATCCTTATACTCCACTCTCTTTCATGCCTCACGGTTCCTCTTATTTCATGGCACCCACACCCTTTCTACTTGTATCATAATCTTTGTGTATTCACATGGCATGAAGGTTAGACATGTGTGCTCTTTCTTCACTTCATTCAAACATTGCTTAACACTAGAAACACCCTTATCAACCTCTATGCCATGATCATCAAGAGGCATCGACTTGTATGTCTTATCTCCTTTCCTTAGGGTATGAATGTTTTCATGTCCCTTATTTTATATTCTCTTGGCATATTGTCATGCCCATCCCAAATAGAATTTGGTGGCAGTCCATTAACATGATGGCACATGTGACTTCATCTTTATACATGTTAATCTTGAACTTCATTTTGCATTGTTCATTGAACAATGTCATTTGTCGTTTCAACAACCATGACACCTTGTGGTATTAGGATGCACAATGCTTTTTATTCCAAGCTTTTTTAACATGTCTCAATTGAAATGAGATTGGTAGTGTTTTCACTATTTATTATTATCTTGTAGTACTTGCCCCCTGACTTATAGGGTTTGATTTTATAAGTGGTACTAAAGAACCTATTTCCTAACTACTTGTCTCTAGTACATTTTAGAAAATTCAAGATTTTAAGTTACAATTGGTGAAAATTTGATATATGGTGAAAAGCAAGGGTCTAGAACTATATTGTCAAGGTTGTAATATGATTCTAGCTCAAGTAATTAGCAACTTTCTTAGTACTCCCTTTCTTGTGTCAAATGTTATAGTTGAATTACTAGAGATACATAGACCATCTTTGATGTTGGCCATTTAACATCTTTACATGAAATGTAGTGGCTTATACTTTGTATGGATGGAAATCTCCTTTTATGAATATAATTATCATTTCTTGAGCACAAGATGGCTAAAATAAATGCAAGTTAAGCGACTGATTTTTTTATGTGGATTCAACAAATATTTTTCACCTAAGTGATCTTATTTGTGATGTAGTATATACTACTAATAGGTTGCAAACATCAACCATTACAATTAGCACATCTAGTCACATTTTAAATTTATATTTTGAGGTATGCTTGTTTATTTGGAAAGTGTTGTAATAAGGGTATTTTTTCCTTCAACTATTAGATATTATAGTTAACTTTGTCATAGATACAAACTATTCACATAATTAATGTGCAACAATGTGTATTCTTCCCTTAGACACTATCCTATTCCACAATTGATATATTAGTTTATAAATGGTCCATGTGTCATTTAAAATGAAAATTTTAGTTTCTAAATAGTACACACCATCTATTAATTAATTGGGGGATCCTATTGGAGAGGCCACCCTTCAAAGAAAACATAATACAACATAAAATATAAAAGGCTAGTACAATAACAACCATAACTCTCTCAAAGGAAGACATTCCATTGCCCATTTATTGTTTAATATACATGACCTCATAACCAACTAAGAAGAGATCTTTTTTCAAGACTTATAAGAAATTAGCATCCAAGCATCCACATTTCTTGAACCTTCAAGGGCTTCAAGAACTTGTTAACAATTGCCCAAGTCCAAAGGAGCAACCAAAAACTACAATCCATAAAGTAGAATGTTGAATAGGAGAAGCAGTAGAAGATTCCACAAAAGAAAACTGAGAGGGGAAGTTGCCAAAGAGAACTCTATAGAGAGTTGGAATGGAGAGAGTGGAAGAACAATATCCATAGAAGGAAGAGTTGAAGGTAGCAAAGAAGCGTTAACTTCCACTTCATCCCTAGGAAACAAAATCTTCACATAGCGCCCCTCCCCCCCTCAACCCTACGAGGAGGAAGGGATGAAGAGGTAGGAATAGTCTTAGGGAGAGGGAACCCAACTAATAGAAAGAGATCTAGAGACACATGAGACGCCTTTTAACAAATCAAAGCACCAACTCTAAAGTGGCCTAGGAAAGAGCATACTTTCACTACGTCACTTGACAACTAGATTTACGCTTGGCCAAAGAACAACCTAGCAACAAATGACCCAAGCCAAAAACAATTGCAATAGTGAAACACCACCTTCTGATAATCAAGTTTTTTTCCAAATCCATTCCTCCACTTGGAAACAAATAAAGCCTTCTACCTTTTACTTTTATTTTGCTTTCTTCACTTTTGTTTAGCTCTCAATGCAAGTTTAATAAGACCTGTAGTATGCATATGGACCATACACAACTTATATGTCCATCCCTAGCCCATTTACATATTTTGCAACCATCTCTTCATCTAACTTAAAATGACTAGACTATATAATTATTTTGTATAACTCCTTTGTGCAGTCTTTCACACTAAGCTCTTTTTACTTCAAGATTCATACATTTTCAACAAGTCTCATCGATAATCTCTTACCAAAACTTTGTCCTTCAATTTAGCAACCATGTTCCAACTAGGAAATTTTTTCTTTACCCCTTTTCTATTTTTGTCAATTTGTACGTCTTTCCACCACAAGGTTGCATGACCTTTTTAACTTGGTCATAGCCACATTTATTCTCCTTGGGTCAACTATCTCATCAAACTCGTCTTTTCTTTCATCTCAATAAGCCAATGAATTTTATTCTGAGGGTTCAAACTACCTAAAAAACATAAAACTTCCACCTCAATTCCTCTTCTAATCCTCACAATAGCTTTAATGAGCATTTTTCCCCCTACATCTAATTCGAGGTCATTGGCTTGTTCTTGTTCCTCATCATCCTCTCTTGCTTTCTCTTCAACGTCACTAACATTATCTCTTGGCACAAATCCTTGTCTCAATCTTCTTCAATTGCATCCTAACATAACTCTTAGCAAGCCCAAAACCTCATACAAACCTCCCACCACATTGGATGCTCTTACGCTTTCCTTTTCTAAATGTTGTTTTGGGAGGCATGTTAACGCTCTTCTCAATCAAAACCTTCCACTTTACTCCCTATTATTATAATTCCACCCAATCTTAGGTACACACAAACAAAATTCAAACGAGCTTCAATAACATTTGATTAAATAAGGAACAAGAATCAAACTAGTGGTAATCTTTTCCTCACAGCCAAGTCCCCAAATCACTCAATACACAGACCATCCATGTAGATGGTCATAGTCATAGTCGGTCGTAGTCAGCCGTAGTTAATTATATTTAATAAAACTATAGTCACTTTGCAAATATTTCATACAATGGATGTCACATGTGGTTTCAGGTAATTAAGTCCCAATTAGTTGAAATTGGTTGTTACGAAGCATCATGACGGTTGGTTTCTCAACCACCACCAGTGACAATACATACTGAAGTTTGTTGTAAATGGGACATCGATGCTATTATGTTGTTGATATTATACTTTTGTACTTTCTATGGAATTAATGAATAAAATGCAAATCCTATTTTATGCATCATGTGTTCATGAATATTTTGTACTTCTCTATGTTCTGTGAATTATTCAATTTACTCTCGTAGTACGTTAAAGTTATCCCAGCGAGTAAACATTTGGCGTTGTTGCCGAAGTGAACTTGGGAAAATCACCCGACGGTAGAATGGTGTTCTAATGGGTCAGTCAACAAAAGAACCCATACAAGCAAACAAGGAAAGAGAAGAAGACTTGACACATGACCTTGTCAACCTATCGGATATCTCGTTGAGGGAGCACGTACGGAGGGAGGCTGTCAGGCAAGAGATCCCTCAGTCAGTCATCTAGGGTAGACTACACATCAACCCAAAGGTCGACCATCTCCTCAACCAATTACCAAGGTTGTTGGCACATCATTACATCATACTACAAGATCTCCGGGCGAAGAGTGACCAAGAATGCCAAAGACAACAAATACTACAACGATACGAGAAAGGACCAAGCGGGAGGAAGGGGAATGTGACACTAGCCGAAGGCATACTCTCAACAATCAATGATCATACGTCCAACAATTAATGCCCGTACAACCCAATAAGGACAAAAACTGAGTACCAAGTGGCAACAAACATCAATGAAAATGGTACGACAATCACTCATTAAAGGAACAAGAAACCTGACAAAGAAGACAAACAAATTGTTGAAGAAATGAATGAAGACCTTAACGAAGAGAAAAAATGAAGGGGGGGAGAGAGAAAATCAATATTATAAAAAAAAAAAAAATTGAAGAGAGGAATTAAAAAATGACAATTAAAATGGAGTCGAAAAGTGAAAAAATAAGATGGAGGGGTTGAAAAAGAGAAAAGATGAAAAAAAATTGAGAAAAATGGAAAAAATATAGTAAAAGAATTCAAAAATTCAAAAAATGAAGAGATAAAATAAAAAAGCATGAGAAAATTAAAAAAACTGGAAAAACAAGGAAAAACAAGGAGAAGAAATGGTAAATGAGGAGAGGGAAAATTAAAAATTTAAAGGGGATGGAGATGTTTAAATATAAAGTGGGAAAAATTAAAATAAAAAATATCAAAGTTCATATATTGGCCAAAAAGGAGGACATACAACCACAAAAGGCATCAACCAAAGAAAGTAAATTTTGGCAAAAGGGTGTAAACTTGAAACCGTACATCATACGATTGTGTAAACCACAAAAGGGCAAAGGCAAACATCATAAAATCAAATCACACAAGGTAGTCGCACAAAACACTAAAGGAATACAAACTAAAGGGCAGGTCATACGAGTTGGGTGGTGGGCCGTACGACTCAAAAGGCAAGTCGTATGAGTCAAAAGGAAAAGAATCGCAATATGGAGCAACATCATACGACTAAGAAAGAGTCTATATGTCCAAGAGAGTAAAATCATCAAGAGAAGGAAATGCAGGCAACCAAAAAGTAAGTGCACCATACAAGAGGAGTTCATACAACAAGAAAAAGACTATATCGTACGACAGAAGAATACATCTCACCCTAGCAAAGAGTTGACATTGTACGACACCATTGGCACAACTTACAGGAACACATCATTAAGTTGGTACAAGGAGACATGACCGTACAAGAAAATTAAACCACACGCAAAAGAGTCATATGAACCAATTCAAATTCAAAAGAGGGGCGGTTACAATAACTGTTTGGTGTCAAGTACTAACTGTCCAATGTCGAGAAGAAGTATAATTGATTTCCATTAGAGCCATTGCTAGATAAAACCTCTGAATATGGAGAAAGGAAAAAAAGTGATGCAATACATGCCAAAAATTGCATTGGCAAAAAAGAAGATGAACACAAACATAGGAATTGACACCATGACTTGGGAAAGTCTGACTGGAAATGAATGCAAATGGTGGTGGATGAACACGCAGGATGACCACATCCTAAAGAATGCACTTAGGCACGCACAAGTGGACAAGGTTGTCCTACTATCATTCTTCAACGCTCAAGAGTTCGAGCCCTACTTGAAGGCGATGGTGGAAAACTACTACAAGCACTCACATAGGTCCATACTAGAGTATAGGGGATGTACAATAACTCATTCTGGCTGCAAGATTTTGAGAGGGTGTTCAACATTCCAACAACAGGAGCAAGGGTCAATAAACCAAGCAAGATGACCCAACATCATAAGGAGGCCATTGTAAGAAAAGTTTGCAGAAGTGACTTAACTGTGCAAGAAAAAGATAGTATCTAGAATGCAGGCAATATGGGGCTGCACAAGAATTTCCTGGTGACGCTAGAATGGAAGTGCTTATTAGACTTGCTGAAGTGTAGGTTGATAGGGGCTAGCCGAGCATATCAGATATAGCTATCTAGATGGTGGACTACATGGTAGGCCTCAGCATGGGTAAAGTCTACAACTGGGTGCAATTGCTTTCAAAGAGGATCAGGGAGTTCTAAGTGCAGACGCATAAGACGTTCTATATGACATAACACACAATAGCATTGTTCCTCAACGTCATTCATACACAGGTTCCAGTGGATGGATGGGGAAGGCTTCAGCCATTGACACACTTGGACCCAGAAGCACCACCAATTGCAGCATCGGCACCAATCACATTGCCAGCAACAGCGTCAGTGCCAGCCATAACATTGACACCAATGGCATTGGCTCCAACTACTACAGTATCGGGGTTGGTGACCACATGGGGAACAATCAAAACATTTGAGCTAGTCACAATTACATCGACACCAAGAGTACCATCATCGATGTCAATGCCAATTACATTTCTTGGGGGGTTCAACCAACTTCTGCTAAACCGCCAAGAGCACCAAGAGGCACAAATTGATGACTGGTTGGGCTCAGTTGGCCTAGTGATTGAGATTCTGAGTTGCCACTATCAAGCCCTTCAGAGACTTTGGTCAAGGGCTCAGACCAAGGATGCCCACCTATCTAGACGCAACAGAGTTTCATTGCCATGATGACAAAAGAGGTAAGGCACCAAGATATGCCACTAATGGTGATAATTAAGGCAAGCCAATAGGAGCCATACAGGAGAGTGGGGGACCATCGTTGGAGCCTCCCATGGCAGCCCATAGGTCACCACCAACCACCCTATCAGGGGAAGAGGATGAATCCAATGAGTCTGAAGGATTGATATTGAAGTTGTCAAAGCCAAACCCTTTTGATCCCTTGGGAACAGTTCACAAGTACGTGGACCTTTAAAACATGGCAATGGTGATGCAGTGAGTGGGGGAGATTTCTAAGCAACTAAAGATTGGTCACTCTTCACTGGTAGCATGAGAGATTCAACGAATCAAGGGATTTGTGCAGGTGGGATGTGAAGAGGAGTTTGCCTGCATCTTTAACACTCGGGGATGGCCGACAAAGGAGACCCCGTCAATGATAAAAGCTTGGCGTGGACTACAACCAATGATGGCAGGGAGGGATGGTCAAGTCCTGGCAGTGCTATCTAGCATTGAGGCAGCCTTCCGGGATATTTTTTTATGCACTAAAATGCCAACTAGTATCCACCGAAGCAGCAGTAAAAGGGAAGGTTGGGGCACTTCGGCTCATGCAAAAAGTAAATTTCAAGATTTTTTTTATGTACTGAAATGCCAGCTAGTATCCACCAAAGTAGCAGTAAAAGGGAAGGTTGAGGCACTTTGGCTCGTGCAAAAAGTAAAAGAAGAATGTGCGGAAAATGTGAAGAAGATCCAAGCACAATTGGCCAAGCAAGTTCCCAACTTGCCAATGCAGATATGCTCAAGCGTCATCCTTGGAGGCCAAGGTGACCGAAGTCGAGGAGGTGCAGTAGAAGGTGCAAGAAGTTGAATAGAGGGTGAAGGAATTGTAGTTGGTAGCGAAGGGGACAGAGGTAGACCAAGCTAAATGCCAACTGATGGAGGCGATCAGTATGGTCAAGGTAGCCAAAGAACGTGAGATCATGGCCAATCATCAACTTCAAGTACGTATGGAGGTGCGAAGACTGAGAGCGCTGGGATCCCCAATGTCCACTCAGACATCATTTGTTCATCCAGGGACATCCTCGTACCCCTTTCTTCTCAGTAGTATATTTTGTAGTGTAATCCCCATTTTGTTTGTCATGTCGTCTAAAAGATGACTTCTTCTGTGGGGGGGTTGATGTAGATAGTCGTAGTCGTAGTCGGTCATAGTCGACCATAGCAGTAGTCGGTCGTAGTTGACCGTAGTTAATTATATTTAATAAAACTATAGTCACATTGCAGACATTTCATATAATGGATGTCACATGTGGTTTCGGGTAATTAAGTCTCAATTAGTTGAAATTGGTTGTTACGAAATGTCACGATGGTTGGTTTCTCAACCATCCCCAGTGCCTATATGTACTGGAGTGTGTTGTAATTGAGACATCAATGCTATTATGTTGTTGACATTATACTTTTGTACTTGTTGTGGAATTAATGAATAAAATGCAAATCCCATTCTATGCATCATGTGTTCATGAATATTTTATACTTGTCTATGTTTTGTCAATTATTCAGTTTACTCTCATAGTACATTAAAGTTATCCCAATGAGTAAACAATCCACTACACTAAGGCCATTAGATATAGCCAGTTCATATTTTGATTGCTACTATAAAATAGAAAATGCTAGAGGCAAATGTTTAGTTGTTGCATAAGAGAACACACTGCAGATTGTAGGTTTATTGTCTTGTTGCAAGTTGAAATGCTACACATTTGAACTAACAAACGAAACACTATACCACTATGGAAAAGTTTTACCCTTAGTTGTCTTACACTGTTTGCCAATCCCTGTGCTTGTGAATCACCAACTTTTAAGTGTTGCAGGATTGTTGTATCATCGAAGTATGCAACTGCATCATAATGGATGTAACATTTGATGCTTCAATTGTTAGTCACATTGGATAGTTGTGACATTTTGACAAGGCCATCACATTTACAAAGTCCAATGGTCTCTAATATAACCATGTTAGTAGCATTTTGTAACTGACGCATGCATAAATAGTCCTTTATTTCATCATACAATCTTGCGGGGTATAGATATCTCTAAAACGTTTTAAATATTAGTGAAAACTTGAGTAAATCTGTTCAACTCCAACTAAAGCATAATGTAAGTTCTTTGACTTAGCAAGGAATATATGGCTACAGTGCCATATGTTATAAGTGATTTATTTTCCTGATTTCAATTTATATTGCCAAATAGTCTTATATCCCAAACCTAGGTAACGAAAAAATCATCCAACGAGCCCATCTCACGTTACATCATTTTACTCCTCAACAATTCCCAAGCATACCTATATGTGAGTTTACAGCTCTAGACTCCATTTAATTTCGAACACTTTCATGTGTTTAAAAAAAGGCCATGTACTGTCAAACAAATGTGCTAGGAAAAAACAATAATTTTAGGGATCAATAAGAACTGACATCCCAAATGTTTGGCAAATTATCAAAATCATTACAATAATTTATACAATTAGAATATCTACATTTATATAGAATTATTACTCTTTAAGATCCTTCAAAATAGTTTGATATCCCTCTTGCAGTGTTTTTCAAGTCTTAATTCACAAATCTTCTTTTGAATGCATAGAAGCATAATAACTATTGCATGCCAGATGACCTGCTTCCAGCAAAACAATGAAGCATTTTGTAGCTTTTTGTTCATTAGAACAATTCAAATGCAAATAAACAAGGCATATGGACACACTGACTCAAATTTGTGTAGGAAAATTAAATCCCTTGGTTGATCTTGAATGAACTAAAAATCTAGTCACTCATTGCACCTTCACAATATCAAGGATTGAACAGAACTGTAAAATGCCCTGCGAATTATGACTAAAAAATTGTTATTCCATGCCTTGTCTGTCTACCCAAACATCTGCCTTGGATGCCAGTTTGACTGATATAGTTTTCTGCTTATGGCCTTCCCTTAAATCTGACTGCTTTGGTGTCTCACTTGTTTGGTTTGAAGGGAGCTGTTTCTTTCACACATCGTCAATATTATTATACCGATGTAAGATCCTAATCTGTGCTTTGTATTTTTCTGTCCTGTTTGGATTTGCCTTTGTTCTGATAACTTCTTTTCTGATTTCAAGTAGATGTGGTTTATGTATTCAAAGGTAAGCATATGACGATCTTACCATATTAGGATGCACAGAAGTTTATATCAGATAGTAACAGATTGAGTGTGGCACTACCTTAAACACAGAAGGGTCTGATATGCACCAGGAACTGCTCAGAAGTTATTTGCAGACATTATACAAAACAGGAATCATGCCAGAATTCTAAAATAATGCGTTTATAACCTCAAGTCCCATGATCACTATGGATTAGCATATTCAGAAAGTCACTTTCAGTTTAACATATAGATTTACCCAACTCAAACAGTGCTCATACAGACAACCCAAAGACTCCGAACTGTACCATATACTGAGAGAGTTTCTTACACTAGCAGGGACGGTATTATAGCATTTATCCTATCTCCAAACTCATAGAACTAGTTGACTAGTGAGCAGAAGCATTAAAGTGATTGTATTCAGCTTTGACTATAAGATTTTCTGATATTTGCAAGACAGGAAATACAGGTACAGCAGTATGACTCGAGCAACACATTCATAAATTATCACAAACATTAATCATTGCTGTCAACACAAACTACATGACTCAGCAAATAAGATGGTTCAGACCTGGTTATGCAGTCGGTTTCAACCTTAATATGAAGCTAAACCCGTAGGGGAGCTCCCAGAAAATGCGTCCACCACAAATGCCCGTGTTTCCAATCGAAACTCATGAGATATGAGTCGTCCTGCTCTGTAGAGTCCTCACGTCTCCTTTGGAACCACCGTGGATTGTCCCAGCACAGATAGAAGCTGAATATCGAACCGTTCTGCTTCAAGGAAACATGTCCATCTCAGAATGCTCGATTTCTTCAACAATACGCCCAGAGAACAAGTATGCAGCAAGCAACAACTCGTCTATGATTTCTACAGGGAGTCACGCCTTCAACAAGCTTAGGAACTTCTCAAAAATCATCACTAAGAAGCAACAAAATCTCAGTACATGATGAATGCGAAAATCTGAGTGTCAGCTGCTTTCTTCATTCCAGACATTCGACCATGCCAAGCTAGGAGTGATGATCTCACACTCGAAACCATGGCTGTTAGGGTTTCACATTCTCCACCCAAGAGCTCGACCAGTTTTCCTCTGAAAATTATGCAACAAAAAAGTCCCGAATATTTCCTTTCTCTTTCTATTTGTATTTCCCCTTCAAAATTACAAGTGACCTTTTTTATAAAGTAATGCTATTAATACTTCATAAGTCACTTTACGATTTATTTTCACTCTTCAAAATATAAGTGACTTTTACAAGGAAATATTTAAAATATTTTACTAAGTCACTTAATAACTTGATTTAATAATTATTTAATATCCCTGTTTTGAAAATAATTTAAGAGTTAGGGAATATTAAATAATTGAGTCATTTTGTCCAATTTTTGGGGACATTACAAGAACTAATATATACATGATAAAGAAACCAGAGCACTGTGTCGTACATATGTAACTGACCTTCACCACTTCATTATCCGAGACTGTGTTAATTGAGACACTACATCACACAGTCAGTTGACCCTGTTTATATGATCATTTTCAAAGCTAAACCAAAAAAAAATTTAATAAGATGAATGGGAAAGACCTTAAGCCATAAACTACAGGCCTTTCTCATATATTCCTTTTACATCACAAATGAGAGAAAATAGCGCAGGAGAATGAATCATCATAATGAGAAAGATGCATTTATTTTTCTGATGGTGGGGAGAAGAGAATTATCAGTTTCATGTTTACTGTCTTGAATCAGGTCGTTTGCTAAATTCATTTCTAGAAAGGTTACGAGTAGCAAAGCTTTCAATACGCCTCGTGAGCTGTGAAATTGAGTAATGTGAAGTAGCTGAGGCTGCATAATATGAAGAAATTGAAACTTGGGCAAAAGCAGGCAAGGCAGTCCCTGCAAATACAAACAAAAAATATCAGTGCTCAACTTTCCCATTTGTGCAGAAGATATCGAGATTTGTGATAGCTAGATACCATCTATGCAAACACAAACACATAAAAAGGAAAAACTGTAAAGCACAGACTTTCATATAGGAAGGTCTAAAACTGACAAAAAATAGATTCATATATTTCTTTTCTTTATCCATTTTCATCTATTCTTGAGAACAAAAAGGCTACTTCTATGGAACCTTCCCCCTCACCCAAGCAAATTAGCATCCCACAAAGACAGATCACGCAGACTATTTTAAAAGATTAGACAACTTCAAAGAGATCAACAAAGAATAAAAACATGAAATAGCACTTCCGGATTGTCTGAAATAGAGCTGAAATTAATTTATTAAACAAAAAAACTAGGAAAGAAAAAATGGAAATAAATATATTTGAAGTAATGGATGGATCATGGTATACATGTCTACTTCAAATTCAGATATACCATAGCAATTTGAGTATAAGGTTGAAAAAACCATTCTAGTCATTGAATTTGTCCATGGGAAGGAACACGACAGGTTGGCACTTGACCCAGATAGATGCCTACTTTATATTTACACATACCAATAGTTTTTATGGATTTCAAGATGAACCATACAACATTTCAATTGCATCAATGACTAAATTCTTAAATTAATTTAGAAAGAAAGAAATTAAATCAATGTCTATGAATGACCAAGAATAGGTCAATGGGACTGGAGCATGCAAAAGTTACAACAGCGAAGTGCTAAGGGAAAAAAAGGCCCTAGACTCAAAGCTAACAAAATTAAGCAAAGAAAAGCAAGAAAATAATGAAATAGACAAGTGGGGGCGAAAAGAGTACGAGTACAAATAGCTGTTCAAGAGGAGGACCCCTCAATGAGGTGGAAACTGTTGAATACCAAAACCGACAACCAAGAGAAGCAAATCCCATCAGGTGTCTGTACCTCGTTACACATTGGAAGAGCCAATAACATTACCATGTATCACTGGGGAAGTACCAATGCAGGATCTGAAAACACTCATTGGCAAGTATTCAGGGCTAAGGGGGTCAGGCTGGACGATCCTAAGGAGGCAGTTGATTCCCCTTAGAACCTCTACTAACACCCAAGGCCAAAGAATTGCCGGTGGCAGAGAAGAAACAGGTAATGTGAGCTTATCTATAACTAAAGCTTAGAGAACTAGACTTGATTCAGGTCTTTTTATGTCTGTCAAGGTTGGAGCTCGTGTATGTTCAGTGTTGATCCAAAAGACAAAATGGGAGTCCACTGAGAACAAATTTGTTTACTTGCTTAACAACAGAGTGAGCCGTAACCAATTGGCAGAGAAATCATGTTTTCTTTCCTAATTAATTAATATCTTTCCATGTATGATGATGATTGACTAGTTTACATTATGGTAGTTTTTTCATTTATTATCTTCTTATTTGCACTTTCTTATTCAAAAAGTAGCATTGCACTGAAGAGAAGGAAATTCCATTCATAAATTCTACCAAAAGGAAGTGGTTATTTATATTGATTGATAAGCTCAAAAATGAGCTTTCAGTACAGTCTTTTCTGCGGGAGACCAAATTCATGGTTGGTAGGTCATAGCTATATGTCGATTAGGGCCTTTTTTTTCGATAAAAATATCACAGCTATTCACACAAAAGTTATTTGCTGCAGGTATCCAGAATGGAAGGCAATGGAAAGATTCCTAATTAGCCCAAAATAGCTGGAAGGCAATGCCAAATATAACTAGAGAATATCATTTTTCCAAGATCAGTCCATTGGCCAACATCCATGATTTTGGAGCAAGAAACCAATTTGCAAGACTTCCAATTTAAATTTGAAGACTTTTAAATATAAAACACAAATTTGGAAGATCAAATTAAAGTTTGGTGTGAGCAGAAGGTAAGGAAATTTAAAAATTGTCCTCACGGAATCAGAGAAAGGTGAAAAAAGAAATTAAACTATGGAATGAAGTTAAGGTGAATAATATTTCAAGCTGGTAGAGGAGGAACTGAAAGGAATTCAAAAGGGAATTGCTGGGGAGAACTCAATAAAATATTATTAGATGAAGAAAAATCTTTCCTGATTGAACAATGTAAAATCCCCAGGATGGAAGAGACAACCTGGAGGCAACAATGCTAAGTTCTTCCATCTTTGACTATGGTTTGAATAAATCAAGAGAGTCACCAAAAATTAACCTCTAGACAGAAAGGAAACCACTTGTCAAGAAACAATTAAGTTGGAGGTGATCAACTTCATCTAAGAGCTGCTTACCAAAGATGATATAGACAGGATGGCCCAAAATATACTTGGGGAAAATATCACCAAATTGGTAATTGAATGAAAAAAATAAAAAATGATTTCTCGATACAACCACCACACATTATAGGAGAACCAATCCCACTCAACCATTTCACCACCACAAAAGACCATGAAGACCAAAGGAAGAGTGCCACAACACAGGATGTGCTTGTAATAGCATATGCAGCCAGTGCAGGCCAGGAGAAACCACCGCACATAAAGGGTTCACCACAAGGAAGACAATAGAGACAAGCAGTTAGAGTATCTTTCCTTAGCAGTAAAAACAATAGGATCCAGAATGCATGCAGCACAACATGTGAGGACAAATGACAGGAGATCACTACATAAACAGGGATGCAAGCAAAGACAGCAAAATGGTCCACAAGACAGCACCGCAATTGAAAGATAACACATTTTCATAAATTGTGGTGAACAAACACACAAGATACGACCAATGAAAGACATCTAGGCAAATAAAATGGTGCCACAACAAACACAACACCAGAGTTAGTCATAAAATTGGGCACAAGCCAACAATGCTATAAACAAACAATTTCCCAATGATTTTCTTCACCTCTATGCCTTGGATAATGAATTTTCTTTCTATACCTCCCATTCTCTTCAAGAATTCCTTTATTATTTTCTATTGGGGCTTTTGTGTATTTTAGTGATGCATATGCACTCTGGTATTCAAATTCAGTCAATCTTTGAAGGATAAGTTAATGCACGTAAGGCACATAATCATACTCAGGCAGGATTTAGTATCCATATAACTTTGGTCCAGCTGTTCCAAAGTATCCATCTCTTCTCTTTGAATCTTGATAAAGAATGTGGATAGACTTGACTGCTTTGGATTGGTAATGCTTATAGCATAGTTGGTACAAAAATCAGCCACTGCATATTTGGAGGATCTGTGAAAGAATGAACAGAAATGCCTCGTGCATCTGACACAAGATGGATTATGAATTGCTTGAAGATTTACATCTCTTTGCACAAATCGAACACACTCAACAGGTTGATTTCTTGAGGAAAAAATCTGCAGTAAGAAACTGAAATCA
The DNA here is from genome assembly GCA_007258455.2 of Sequoia sempervirens. NCBI lineage: Eukaryota > Viridiplantae > Streptophyta > Pinopsida > Cupressales > Cupressaceae > Sequoia > Sequoia sempervirens. The sequence continues at coordinate 20,496 of VDFB02009986.1, forward strand.
GTCACACTGCTTTTTATTAAAGCAAGAAGATTGAAAAGTTCTCTTTCAATTTGGAAAAACTGTTGTTTCTATAGCTAGCTCTAGAATAGCTCTGAATTCAAGAAAATGTTGGTAAGGGCAAATGTGGTGCTGACAATACTTTCAGTTTTTCTTGTGACTAAAGATGTGTAAAGCACTCAAGATGGAGATTCTGGATTGTAAAGTAAATGGTCGAAGGATCTAACAGAGAAAAGAAAGTTTGACTAGAACTACATAGAAAGTTTCTAATTTTTCATTTACGATATTTCATTTTCCCTCAATTTGACAGTTTGTCAAGGGGTGCAGTTCTCTCTTTGGGTCTGGAGTCCCTTTGCTCCAGTTATCTTAAGGGAAAAAAGTGCTGTTAAAGAGCCTTTTATGTTTTCTACAACACATACATTCTAGTTGTCATCTTCTTCATTTTCTTCAGCTGACGCATCTTAGTCTTTTAATTTTTTCTGACTTGCTACGTCTTTCACTTTTCAATAGGTATACCATTAGCTTTCATTTTGCAAATCCATGGATCATTAGCTTTCCTCCACGATAGAAATGGATTGATATATAGTTCCTGCTAGATCCAAATTTATCATTAGAACAGACTCTTGAACTTTAGCTTCTTTGCCAATAATCTAACTTGCTGTCGTCCAATAATTAGTTTTTGACATTTTCTGTTATTTGATATTGTACCTTGTCGAATTGCAATAATATATCATTAACCTATGCACCTGCAAGCTCTTTCACAGAAGATTTAGAGGTCTTAGCATGTTCGGTAATGCATTCTTCCTGCTCCAAATTCAAGAGAATCAAGACAAGAAAGTTCTTGCTTCTAATTCAAATTTGCATTCAAGTTTTTTGGTCCAAAAAAAGTCTAGCAGTTCCAAAGTTTTCAAAGAGATTTTTGCAAATCTATGTGCTGCCGATAAATGGCAGACAATCCAACACCTATCAAACTTGTTTCCTTCTTAGCTTTGGCAACCCATTTTGCGACAACATTCAGGCCACAAGCTTCTTAAAAGTTGTTCTCTCTCAAGTGAAGTTGCATCTTCACATGCCATGAATTTCTCAGTTAACAACTTAACAGTATGGGCAATCATTGTATGACACAATTCTATAAAGACAAGTATATCTTTGAACCATTATTTATGATAGAAACAGGTACAATAGAGCAATAACAACCTTTCTATGGTGCAGAGGACAAAAATTTACCCAATAACAAGAGAAAAATAGCTGATTCACTGAAAGCAACTTATTCATAATAAAAACAACATTGAATGCTACTTACCCTGGTACAGATAATATACACCACACGAGAAACAAAGGAAACATTTACATTTTTAGAAAACGAGCTTAATGAGAACTGCTTACCTCAAATTTCTATCTGCAATGCCCAACTGCTTCACCTAACTCATTTTGTTGTAAAACATAGCAAACCAAGACTCTTCTAAGATAATATTGAGTCAAAAATTAGTAACTAAATAAAACATCTCATCAACCTTTGGTTTACCAGAATTTAGACCAAGCCATTGACAGATTATACTTCGCTGCATGAGAGCACAATTAGCTGACTCTACACCAATGTCAATTTTCAGACACTGAAGTAATGAGACTGGAACTGCATACCTCACACTTGCAATTTCAACATTCTCGATTCTACCAATTCACCCAACTCATTTTGTTAAAAAACATAACAAACCATGAGTCCTTTCAGACAACCTCGATGTCAGAAACTAGTTAATAACTTATTTTAGTAAAAAATCCGATCAATCTTTCATTTACCATTAGCTAGGCCAAGACATTAACAGATTATGATTCTCTCCACCAGGCATACACTAGACGATTTCATACCTATGTCTTTACCTCCATGCCAGCAAGCATTCTACACCTTCACTTTGGAAGTGGATGGCAGAATTTTCTCTCATTTAAACAACTTTTTATTCAAGTGCATAGCTTATCTACAACAAGATAGGCATATTCAACTTCTTCCACTTCAAGAGTGAGCAACACTTATCCTACCAAAAACAAATTATAAGTATTCATGCACACCATAAATGAAACACAAACAAAGCATTCATATAATGCCCAATTTGATATAAAACTAGTGCCAAGAGTTGCATGTATTCACATGTGTAAATAGAGCTTGAGCATTTCAAAAATATCACATCATAGCTATTTGTGAAAAATCTGAAGGCGAAATTGAGTAAACTTGTCACTAAAATATTAAAAAAAAAATTGGAGAATTCATTTTAAGGAATAAAGAAAGCACCTCCAAAAGCAGCCCAACCAAGAGACCAAAACATAATGGGAGGAATCTGCAAAACAGGCACCATAACCATCACAATCATATGCAAAATATTTTGAGGAAAACATTTCTCAAATGAACCATAAAATCTTGCAAAACTATCTAGAACTAAATGTTGAGTTTAACAAATGGTATCAAGCAATGCCGTCCAACTCGTTTGTCTTACAAAGGATAATGCCCTTCAAAGACAAAAGTTACCTTTATCAAAACAATGTGAAGACACAATGATATTTGCTACTAAATTCTACATTACCAGGTAATACCAATTTGAATGATAACAAAAGTAACAATGAACACCATGAACATGGAACAAACAAATTTTTCATATAGTTAATGTCTATAGTTATACAATTGTTTGGTATAGGGAGGACCCAAAAAACAATACATTTTCCCTAGCATAACACTTGCTTTTTAAATGGAAAGGCTTACAAATAATGGTTACACAACTGCCATTAGCAGAATTTCAAGCCATTACATCAATACCTAACGCCAACAAAACATAGCAAGTCAGCTATAGTAAAACATTACTAATCCAATGGTCTACATTATCTCCCTTCTATGAAAAGTCAGAGTCCCTTCCAACAACAATAACAAGAAAAGAAAAAATTCAGCAAGAAGTTGTAAGTGGAAGAGAAGACATCCTTGGAACTCTAAGAGGTGATGAACTGGATGACCCTGCATAGTGGAGGCAACTAATTATAGCTCAAATTCGCAGATATTAGTTGAAGCTCCCATTCAATATGTCATACAAATACAAGCACAACAGCTTCATTTGGAAGTTGACTAATAACCAAAGCAAGACCAAAAGCCATAGTGAGTTTGTGGATTCTAAAGCATTTTAGATGATGCAAACACGCTTGCATGCTCTCATACACACTAACATTCTCAAGTATCACTATCCTTTACAATTCTTCCTTAGATGGGATATGGAAATTCTGCTTCATAAGCCATAACAATTCACCACTTGGCCCAATCATGTATCAACCAATTTATCAATTGGAATGTATGGGCCTTCAATACTAACTTCCTCCATCCAACAACTTGCATGTCCCTTGGAAAGGACCCAATAGATAGATATTTAACAAGGTTTTCTTACAAAGGAGGTAAGACTTAACTATTTGGAATAAATGAACATCAAGAAAATGATCTGAGTTTGTCCCAAATTTGTAATAAGCACTTGTAACCTTTGTAGATTAAATGATTAATGGTAGAATCAACCTTTATTGAGTGTCTCCTGTGTATGGTGTGCATTTCTGGATGTGTGTTGTTCAGTTGGCTAACCAAATGATTGTAAAATCCTTGCAACTGTAAAACCCTTATCTTTTCAGAATAATGAAGGAAATGTATAAGGTATCGCCTTGGTTTCAGCTATTGCATCTTTTGTATGAATTCAGAGACTTTGTTGCCCAACTAGATAAAGCACAAGTCTGTTACTAGCTCTTTCTCCCCATCATCCTCTACACACTCAAAAAAATTCAATACTAACATCTTTTAACTTTATCTTTTCGAGTGTGTTCCAACTTCTATGTTTAAATGTAACATTTTAAGGGGTTATTATAAAACACATTCATTAACATTTATGTGGCAATTCATTTGTTTTAATAAGGTGCTTAACCTTGAGTCTCCCAAACCATCATATAGGCATGAAGTGACACCCAGAATAGGGGTGCGCTATGCAAGGGGTATGATTTGTGTCAGGGTAAGTGATTTGCTTCTGTGGTGATATCTACTGCAGCACCTTAGGGAAACCTCCCTTTGTCTAGCAGAGCCAGAAGTGAAGGAGGTCTTACCCACCTTAGTAATTGGTCCTAAGTTGTCCAACCTAAACATAGGTTTTGTGATACTCTTCCCAAGTTTGATACCCCTTACACCTGGGAGAGTATCCAACCTTAGGGATCTGGGGTCCACAACTTGTATCATTAACATCGTTGACATTGGCAAATTGATGCATAGGTTTATAATCTAGCTCGACTTTACCCACTTCTTATTTTGTAAATTCTAGAGGATAAGCCGGGCGTGCAAATGATGGTCATGTAGGGTTTGGCAAAGCATATCCTTCACAATCATATCATTGTTTCCCTTTCCCTTCTTCAATCTCCATGATTTACACAAATTTATAACCAAGCTAGAAGATTTCATAATATTCTATTTGCTAATAGAAAAGACCTCTAGGGAATTCTAGATGACTCCATAATCTTCCATTTGCCAAGAGAAAAGATCTCTGAGGGAATTCTAGAAGACGTCATAATATTCCATTTTCCAATAGTAAGGGAATTGGTTTCATCATCAAAGCAAGATTGTAAATCCAAAACCCCTTCATCATTCAATTCATTGATACCTTGGTTTCCACCTACGAGGTATTTTTCATCAAAGTTTGAATCTAAGAACCCTTCAAATGAGGCTACCTCTTTGCTCATTACTTGGTTCTTTAAATCTATTATTTATTTCTGAACTTTATTTTCTAAAGACATTATTTTCCAATTCAGCTTCAGTTACTATTAGCCAACCTAATGCATCGTAGGCCTTCTTTAAGTAAAAGACTCAAAATTCAAAATAAATGGATGTGCACCAATATTTTCTTTTTGTGCCAGGAGAACTCCCACCAACTTTATACCATATTGATATGCTCCTACCAATAGGAAGATTAGTCACTAGATAGTGGGTTTCTTGAGACTCCTCCAAGTGTCCTTCTAAAGATTGCTACCAAATCCACCATATACAATTATATTAGTAAGCTTACTCCCTAGCATTTCCATGTGTATGATTTCTAGGCTAATTGTTGAGAGCCGATCACTTGATTACCTAGCAAAGTAGGCACCACTATTGATTCCTACTTTTGCTTTATATGCTCTCCCTCACCCAATGTTGTGCCATCTACCACTAAGTGTGCATGTGTATACTCCATGCTGTGGCCAAAGATTTGTACACTAGTAGTTATAGCATCCTTCTGTTTTGGAATACTACGCAATAAATGTATCACCTTTATAGATACCATAGTTTACAATACTTTCCTAGCAATAGCCTTATCAAATTGAGCTTGCTCATTGCTACACCTACATGTGATTGTCACCTCCCTTCAAGCATCTCTCCCAACTTCTACTCTTGCTTCAACCAACCATTGCTTCTCTATGAGCAGATCCAAGTAGTTAGCTCTTTTTTATTGGGGTCTAGTAATTTCTATTACTTTATCTTCACCAACTATATCAAATCATATTGATATTTGCTTGTTTTGGACAATTACCATCACCATGACCCCAAAATCCACACCATTAATAGAGAATTCTAGCAATACCTTGATTAGTAGGGAAATCTCTTGCAAAATGATTCCACTTATTACACTTTTGACATTGTATGATTGGTCAGCCGTGGCCATCATACTCGATCCCTCTTCCACACATTCTAGAATCTATTATATCTTTGATTTTGGTACCCGCAAGGTGATGCACTTATATATATGCTAGGAGATGCATCCTTATTCTTTTGTTGATTTATGGGGGTGCCAAGTGGTGTCAATGGCTCTCCTTGAGCAAAGAGTACTTGGATATGCTTTTTCTTTAAATTCTATGGGCAATCCTTGACCATGTGGCCCACCACTTGACAAATCTCACAAACATCCTCTTTGAGCAATTGAATTTGGTATGACTTTTTGTTTTGTAGTCTACACACCAAAAGTCAATTCCTTCTACTCTAGTGTCCTTTAGGTCTTTCATCATTCTAAGCAACCCCCTTCAAAGAGCTTGAACAAATCCTACTTGGTTATCACTTGAATCAAAACCATCATCTTCACTTCTTGAGCTCAAGGATGTCTTATTTTCACTTTCAATGCCCGTTGCATAGTTCATCATCATAGGATGAACGTGGATACCTTCATCTTCCTTTGTAATGAACTTATCACCCCTTCAATGAACTACCACTTCTTCAAACCATTGGCTGGTTCCTTTTCAAGTCTACTCAAATATTTCTTTGAATTTCATATTATAGGCTCACACCTTCTTATGTTTACTATGTCGTGTATTATAAATCTCCGCAAAAATCCTATTGTCCTCCCTCAAGAATCTAAATTCTACCTTGAATGCCTTCCTAAGTTCATCCCATGTAGCCTTCTCAAGATCTAGGATATTAGGATACCAATCAATCACCATTGCTTGAAGTGTGGCTAGAAAACATATCACCTAGTGTTGTTGGTCTATTTACCCATTTGCAGTCCATATGGTAACACACATTCTACAATGTCAAATAGGATCTTCAAATCAATCACCAACAAATTTTAGCAACTTTTGCTTCTCAGCAAATGGTGTAGATGGATTACCCGTGGGATTTTTCTAAGGTGACCCTTCAAATACGATCCTCCTACAAAAGGTATGTGTTGGGAATTTCTCACCACTATCATACATGTCCCTATACTTGACCCTTCTTCAACAATGATGCATATTTTGTCCTAGATGACTTCAAGTTTCCTCTTAGTATCACTCCCTCCTATTATTGGTTCAACCTACCGTGGCATTATTTGTTGTAGATCTTCAATTAGCGATTCCTCTATCCACCATATATTTGTTTCATAAGTAAACCATTCCTCTTTTGTGAAGAAAACAATGTTAAACTCCACTTTTGAAGGGAAGGACTCCATTAGGTCTTCTATGGAGTTTATAGACTCTTCTAGGCTTGACAACCTCACCCAATCTACAAGGTCAACACTTATTTCCTCTAGAAAGGAAAATTGCTGCACAATCTCCATCCACTCAACACTTTTATGGTGGTGTTACGAT
>VDFB02009987.1:0-21077 GCA_007258455.2 Sequoia sempervirens
CATTCTTGCTTTTCCATGATGCCTTTCATGTGGCCTTCTAGTGCTGTCACGTGTGCATTCACTTACTCCATGGCTGCACTTTGAGCTCTTGTAATTGTCACGCAAAAGACTTCCACAAATCCACAAAAATTAAACTGCTTTGATACCAAAATTGATCTATAAACTCCTAATTTATGCAATTAAAAAAATAACTAGAATCTAACTATCTCCTACTTGCTTGTAAATGAAAGTGGAGGTTATTTAGAGAAAGTTTGCTGTGCAAAAAGACCAATTCTCAAGGAAACGCACAACACACATACTTATCCTAGAAAACCTCCAACATGGAGGGAAAACTAGTTCCCTTGGTAGTGACAATTTGCCTTGATTATTCTCCTTTATTAATGGCAAAGAAGATATATAGCAAGTGGGCAATTTTGCCTTATACTTCTGTTATTTCTTCTACAATGAACAAAAACATACAATGATTTTCAATCTTCCAAATGTCGATGATTTTATTGCTCATATACAAGCCTTATTTATAGATTTTCCAATGCATAGTTGAGTTTTCCAAGGTCCTGGGCGAAGATCAGTAGTCATTGGATGTTGAAAATAAGTTTGTACAGTTCAACTTATGATTTTGAATGTTTGTATGGGTTGTGGATACTATCACATCCACAGTCGGTCTTGAATGCCCATGCACTTGCAGTAATGTCCAGACTCTAATGAATCCATGGTACAGTATGTGTTTGATACAGTTCTTCAGCACTATCAAACATTTGTCCGTGCATCTACAAGCAACAAAAATACATTCAAGATGAATTGTGGATATCTCATATCACTAATCATCTAAATACTGTTTTGTATTTTTATGAAAATTTCAGATCCTTTTGGATCATACTAGGACCAGGATGAAGTATTTCTTGGCCATCTTTACCAAGTCTCCTCTTCCATCATATCCCATCTTCTCGAATGGCTTGGAGCCTATACCCTTGGTATGCTTTTCAAGCTTCTTAATATAATTATTGATCTTAAATCCATTGAAGAAAACATGGGTGCCATTGTTCAATACCTCATTTGTTTGTTCATCTAGAGAAGGGGATGGCCCACTCTTCTCTGTAGATCCCTCTTTCTCTTCTTGGAGCATTGCTAGTACTTCTCATTTGCTATCAATTCTTGTTGCAATTGCTCAAGGATTCCAATGAAAAAATTCAGATTGGTCCTCCTTTTCTTGTATCTCTTCAATTCTTTCCCTCAAGTGGTACACTTTCTCCCAAAGAGTTATATTTTATCCCAATATTAACTCATGGCTTTATTGGAGTTCTGTAAGCTTCTTCTTTGTAGATTTTGTCATGGTTGTCTCTTTGCAACTTGCACACCTTGAGAATCATTTGCAAAAATGGTTCACCTATTTCCTATGTGTACCAAAATTTTCTCTACAAGTCTCAAGGAACCTGTGGCACTAATACCCATTGATTTGTAATTCCCACCAAATTAAGTTAGAAACTAGGGAATTAAGTAAATCAATTACTGTTTTACATTGACATCCAAATGTCAGTGATAATTGGTAGGAATGAAATAGCTGTTTACAAATAAATGAAGTGCTGAAATGAAAAGAAGCAACACAAACACAAGATTTTTACCTCGGGAAAATCCTCTAAGGGATGAAAAACCTAGTTGATAGGGAGCAATTGCTCTTCTACCAGAGTGTATTGTTCAACTGGTTGAGTATAGGTGTATACATTCTCTGTCAAGCCTTTCCACTTCAAATTTCTACTTTTTAGAGATACAATCTTTTAAAATTTTCTCCTTTTTGATTCAATAGATGATTTTACACCATACTTTCCTCTATATAGCTTCTGCTGTTGGGACATCCCCCTGGTTGAATGGAAGGATTCGCAGACAGAATTGGAAATGGAAGAGCTGGCTGCTTGTTTCACATTCCATTTGGTGTCATTTGGGTCAATACTGCAAGTGCAGGATCAACTCTGCAGTTGCAGATTCATCCTGCTGGTACAGGTTCGTTCACTGATTCTGTATTGAAGTGTTTTCATCTATGAATGAGATTTTCTACTCTCAGATCCATTCTGGATCAGTTTTGTTTTGCTGAATTCTGTGGTCTGTTTTACAATCTAACAATCTGGAAAACCTTCATCCTGTCAAGGTGCAATCATTCTTGGATCCTCATGGATATAAAAAGGATGCCTTAATAATTTATTTTGTATAAACCATTTCATCATATCCAATTTTTGACCTTCATTATATCTTATTTCCTTTGGGCATACAAGTTGTTGGATGGAGTCACTGTTTGATAGGTCATGGCATGGTCATTGTTTATCTGTTGTCAATTGATAATCTGGTGAGCCTGAGATTCAAGAACAACTCTAAAAACAGTGCATACCTGTCAAAGAAATTGCATATCTTTGCCTCACTAGAGGCAATTTTCCATTAATATGACAAGAAGTTGTTCTAATGTGTAATCGCATGCTTTATTTGAATCTCTCAAGCTTTGCACGCAACCAGTTTGGAAAAGGACACTGTCACTTCATAGTTTCTTCAGAAAGAGTCAATAACAGAGGTTTGCCTTGGATTCCCTGTGAATACAGGGCAGTTGATAATCAACCCAGCAATCACCATTTTAATAATTACAGGAAAAGGAGAGGAGTAATGGAAAAATTCAGTTTGAGTCTGGGTTTCCTATTTCTGTTCAATCATAGGATAGCCAAAAGAAATGAGGAAATTTCAGTTTGAGTTTGGGTTTCACATTTGTGTTACAATCATAACTGCAACATGAACTCTTCAAGCTTTGTGAAACCATAGATCTCAGATTTGGACTTGGAGAGTACTCAGAAAGCCAAAAAATTCCGACTAGACAAAAACTCAGCAACTTAAATTTTTGAAAAAATACAGCTACGGAAACGTATCAAATGAGTTTGGTGGGTGTTTGGGGGCAATGTTGAGGGCCAATGGCCCTCATTGGTGTTTGGAGGTAGCGCCTCCAATGAGGTTGAGGGGCAGCGCCCCTGGCTCACTCCTTGTTGCAATATAGGGTGGGGTTGAGGGGTGGTGCCCCTGCCACCAGGCCCAAATGAAGATTTTCAAAACCACATAGACTTTCATGGCATGCACCATTTTTTATAATTTTCTAAAAAGCAAAAACCAATGCTTAGAAAGCTAAAAAAAAAAGTTTTTGGATTGTTCAACCCACATTGTTTTCTGCATTTTTGACATGTTGCTGGTGTGGCAAGTCAAGTCATCAGATTCACCAATTTTTCGGTGAGTACTTGTTGAAAAACTCGGCGATTTTTTCAAAAACCCAACATTGATTTTGGTGAGTTAAACTTGCAATTATTTGGGGGGCTGAAAAAACTAGCGAGTACTTAGTGACTCATCGAGTTTGCAATCTATGTGTGAAACCATTGAAATAATTGGAATCATAGTTTTTCTAGTTGATTAATTGTTGCAACAATTTCATCTTACCTCTTGACTAATGGTCTCTTGTAGACTACTCATTGAAGGGACTGGTCCACAGTGCACCCCACTACCCCAATCATTCAAGTAGTTCTTCTAGTTGATATGGGATTGCATGGATATGGAGAGATGGTTGATCCATAAATTAGTGAGTCAAGTTCTAATGGGATGTTCACAATAGATGGTGCCTATATAGTAGATTTTGTGTTGGCTATACCCCGATCTTCCCTTTGGGATTTAATAGAAATCTTCATCTATATTCCTGGATTTGAGTGGGTTGCATTTTCTTTCTAATAACACATGTATTCACATGCCTATATATTTATTATATTTATATTCTCCATATTATTTCTTGAAGAATTTTCAAAATACTTGGTGATTATGTCCTAATGCTAAATAATGAAAACTTAAAAAACTGTGGAAACATACACAGATAATTATACTTTCAAATCAATCTTTCATTCCTTCACAAAACTTACAAGGCAACCTCCACAATTGATATAATTCAAAACTGCATGAAAATCAACATGTACTATGTTGTTTTGGTATGTTACAAGTTTAGTATCTCAGTCCTTCAAAAACCTTTGAAGCCTTACATTCTTCTATCTTGCTCCTATATATTAATTCAGCTAAAAATCTAATCTTCCAAAAATCAACTTTGATTACAAAAGCATCCTTATCACTTATAAGGACAAGATGGAACATAAATCTAAATCAGTAGCGCATATCTACACTTTATTAGATTTATTTAGCTAAATAAAAGACTTTCACTTTAGTGACTTAGTCCTTCAAAGTGAAATGCAAATTAGACTAATTCGAACCACTTAAACTTTTACCTTCATTAATGTTGCAATTGTCGCCGCAAAGGGTTGTACTCTTTCAAAGGGTGGTAATTGTGAAAGGTTGTGACTCTTGCAAAGGGTAGACATGATGAAGAGGTGTGACTTCTCCCTTACATTGGAAGTTATAAAGGGGAGAAGGTTTCATTTGAGGACATGCAAGAGAGATCAATTTGGAAAAAATGATTTATTATTCTCAAAGAAACAGCAATGAAGGGTGGTAATTCAATTCTTATGAAAAGTGGTGACTCTTTCACCAATAAAGTATAAAGGAGAAATCATTCCAAGCATTCAAGGATCACTTATCAATCATTACTCACCAATGCATAAATCAGTACTCATTCAATCATCACTCATGAATCTATCAAATCAATCATCAATTATCAAATCAAGCATACAATCAATCAGCAAATCATCATTATAAATTATCAATTCATTTAATCAATCAAACATACAAACATTCATCATTCAAACATCAACTATTCAAGCATCAACCATTCTAGCCTCAAATCATTCAAATATCAACCATTAAGACAATCATTCAAATATCAATCACTAAGACATCAATAAGCAATTGAAAGAATTCAAAAATCAAATTGAAGAATAATTTTAGAATATAAATTAAGAACAACCATATATATAATATATATGTAGAAATTATGTAATTACGTCCACGTTTGGAACCAATGTGAAATGTTTGATAGGGAGATGCAGCAGTACTGGTTCTCTCATTAAGTATGCCAACCCCAAGATGGATGTGCCAATACTTGGGGCCAAGGGGCCGAATGATTTGAAGGCTCATTCTGTGCCCTTGGGCTTGATTGAGGAGGACAGGCTCCCGATGTCCTATCATGCTTTCCCATCAAATTCCTAATATGGTTGGCTGTTGGAAATAGGCTATGAAATGGACCCCAAATGTATTTGGGATATTGTGTTTTCAATAGGGATTATCTATGATCATAATACTTGATGCTAATTAATTACGGTTTTCTCTAAGTTCTATTGTAATCGTGTAATTTATTTATAGAATACTCTTTGTAAATAAATTGTATTGTTGGAATTCTTATTTTTTGGGCAAAAATCAGGTATATCCCCAAAAGGGGACATTACATTTCTCTATGCCTTCCTAAATGCTTAATCCAAGAGTTTCACATCATACTTGAACATTGATACGTGCCTTTGTGCATATATCTTGTGAAATTTCGGAGGCCCATCTACTAGTTTTGCTACAATGCATATACCAGGTGTACTATCAAACTTAGCAACATTTGTCTGTATCACTTTCAAGGGTAGAATAAGGATGTACCAGAATGGAATGTTTGGAACAGGGAATGATGATACATCAAAAACTAATACAAATCATATTTGCAACATATATCATTTTCAGGATCTTGTAACTGGTATAATTTTCAGAGCTTTGATGCACATTCATGCTATATGTGATGAAATTAAAAAAAAAAAAACTCAAACTGTGACAAATTTGAAAGCTTTGATGCATATGTATGCTAAATGCAGCAAAAAGTTTAACAATTTAGTGACTTTAACTCCCGTGTGTGCTAAATGTAGCAAACTGCTTGAAAACTTTGTAGGATTTGTATGCACATGTAATCATTTTGGAGGGGTTTTGTTGTGTGGGTTCTGTTTTTCCATTTAGGAAGTATGTGAGACTTTTCATGTCCCTATTATACTATATCTCAAGACCATAAAAGGAATTATGAATCTGTAATGTCCCCTTTTTGGGATAACCCTAAATCTGCTCTAATTTATCAATTTCAAGTGATCACCTTGGTTTTGGGGATGTTTATAATGTGAGTAGGCCCCTCTAAAACAGAGTTAGAGAATATTTACAAGATAATATTAATCAGAATGCATATAAGAAAATCAAAGAGAACATGGTTAGGTATACAACTACCTGTTTAGACCTGAAAATATGTTAGTAGACATTTATAAATAAAGACAACATCATTTTATAAGTATATTGAATCTTCTTTAGATTTTCCTAATTCATTCTTCCTTGAGTATGATAGTCTGATAGGGTGCCCAAGAAACCCTAGGCCCAAGAGCAGTACGCCCCTCTTGGCCCCATGTGGCCCTTGCCATCCATATGGGGTGGTGTGCCTAGTGTTCTACCCCCATTCCTCTGTACCAGAACATCATTGCTCAATCATATTGAGAGGTTGAGGGTGTAGCTACAGCAGGGTCTCCTGGATAGTCATTTCCTCTAAGCCCAAGAACAGTACACCCCTCTTGGCCCATGTGGCCCTTGCCATCCAGATGGGTGGTCTACTTAGAGGGTGACCCACACGCTGTTTCCCCTTCAGTAGGCTCTTAATCTCCCCTATCATGGCTAATTGTTTACAGTCAAAAAATATGAATATCCGTTCCTAATGTAAGCACAAATCAATGACACAGATCGATTATTCATATTCAACAATAATTGATAACTCAGAATTATACAGATATACAGACTATTATTATCATAACCAACAAATATTGAGTTCTCTGCAAACATACTGTATATACAATAATTAAATACATAACCTGCTCATCTACAGATTGTATTATATTTACAAAATACTATATGAAGAGCATACCTCTGTTCGGCTGATGCTGGAGTCTATTCTTCTTCTTTTACCCTCTCCCCATGGTTGTTTGATGAGAATAACAAATATAAAATATATGTAATTGCATACAATAATGTTCATGGAGCAAAACATATCAGCAATGTTATAAGACAACTAGAAGCATGCATGATTCATTATTCCCAATGTCATCAATAATAAACAGATAACATTAAATAAACAGCATCATATATGAATTATTATTAGCTACACTATTATTTAAATCCATGATTATTTATCAACACCATTATTCAAATTTACAAACATTTATCTAACTTATTATTTAAATTCATAAAATACTTACCTCCTTATTGCTGGTCAATTCTACAAACATTCCCTTTGTTCAGAATATATTCGTATATTTCTGACTTTATTCTCCAATCATTCTGAATTATAAATTAATTCATACTCAATAACTAGATACTGGCTGATCGCTGTTCTTTTCCTTCATTCCCCCCCGATGCCTTTATAAAATCTGATTATATATATATATATTTTCTTTCTTACCCTCCCTTTCCAGTCTGCTTATTACTGCCGATGTATATATCTTCTCTATTACTCCCTCATTTCTTTTATATCCCCAAGTTTTTAGAGAGACATGTCTTTTTGAAAGGGAATAATCGCTGCTTTAAAACTCAAACGTTGCCCCTCATTCACTTCAATCGCACCCTTTGAATAAGACTCATGCTAATCGCTGCTTTGTCTTGGAATAAGACAAGGTAGATTTTGGCTTTTATGGATAATATAAATTGCTGTTTTAAAGACTTTATTTGCAGATAATATTTCTTGTTTGATGTATTTTATTAATATTATTTTATCTTTTTTTTGGTATGATATTTAATATATTTTGTCTTGAGTTGCATGATTTTTGATAAAAAGTAGCATCCTTTCGAAGTAAAACTTTCTGCCAAATAAGTTCTACTTTTGAGAGAAGTTTAAGTTAGAAATTCCACTATTGCAAAATCTGTAGTACAAAATATACTATCTTTGCATGCATTGAGTGGGGCATCGCTATACCGATCAAAATTTTTGTACAGGTCAGTTGACATGAAAGTAGTCATAAGTAAAAATCAAATCTTAATGCTGGGTCAAGATCTCTTTTCATACTTGCTATTTCATATTGAGGTCATGTGTTGCAACTTTTCCTAAATGATATTCCATTAGATGTAACCGCCTTAGGGCCATTTTAGTGATTAACAGAACATGATGTTACAGGTCACATGCCTTGTTGCTTTGGTTTCTGTTAACTTCACTTTTTGTTGTCCAATTACTGAGTCTCCCATACCATAAAAACTACCAAAACCTTCCTCCTGATTCATGTAATTTGCATTGTGGGCTTACCTTGGATTAGATGCCATGACCAAGAGGTCTGTTTTCTGTCAAAATCATGAAGTACTTGTGCTCGGCCTTGTCCATTGGAGTACATCGCACCCAGAAAATTGGATGTGGTATCTTACCCAATTTCTACACTTTATCATGTTTCCTAGGGGTTTCAACTTGGGACTGCTGTTTGGAAGTTGCATACTTTTATGGTTTACCATTTGCGACCATCCTGTTTAACAATGTTTAGACTGCTATTATTTTAATTTTTAAAAAAATTAACCTGCAAGATTACTGGTGAGAGTTGTTTATTTTCCCTTTTCATTTTTATATAATTCCAAATTCATTTCACACTGAATATGTCTGTGTGTGCATGCAAATTTGTATGTATTGATTTGCTTCACTGTTGGATGTGAAAATCAAACATAGTGACATTACTTGTGGTCTTTTCTTTGCAGGTACTCTTGCATCTGAAAATGTGACACTGAAATCAATAGAGATTTTCAAATCCCATGAATTGATTAGGCAAAAGCCAACCGTTTATTTTCGATGTCAAGGAGAAAAAAAGATATACTTACCAGATGTAAAAGAAAAGAATAATGTGTACACTTTTAAGGGAGAAGAATCATGGCAGGTACTAAATGATTTGCTTTAACAATGCTTGTGTTTTTTGTATATGTGATGTTCTATGCTTTGTTTTTCTTTTCAGACAGTGCTTAACATGTTTTTAGTTAAGTGAAACAAAAATGCTCAAGTATAATACCCAAATAGTTTATTCTATAATTTAATTTCTTAAATTAAAATACCAGATCCAGAATTTCTATTCTCATAGGTGCTGCTTCTCACATACATAGAATGCAGGCTGACATTAACTTGCCTAATTTTCTGCATCTCATATTAATATATTATGTTTGTAAAGAGATGAAAGTTACAAGAAAAAGAGGAAAACAAAAGGCCAAAATTAGTGAAGTATGGTGAGTCCGTTAGGCTATTCAAGCCTGCTTAAGCCCAGATCTCTGGTTAGGCAGTGACTTTACATCAGCATAAAACCTTCTCTGTATTTAATGGAAGTAACACAACACATGCATCGATACTTAAATTTGGGAATACAATCTTTTTTACATTGGTTAAACCTGCAATTATATATTCTTACTTTTGGCAGTAAAGGAATAGGGCTTTATAATCAATACATATGTGATTATCTTTGATACACTAGTGATTGGTCTTTCACCAAGAGGTACACAAGAGGGTTAGCTAAGTATGCAGTCATTGATCACATAGATAAATAATGTTATGTGAAATTATGGTGGTGATTGTATCGACAGTACAAATGGTTGTTCCAAATTTCCAATGGCTCCAACCATAAAGGCCACTTTGTTGTCTAATGAACTCCCTCATTAATTTTTGCATTTTTTGTCCTGGAGCAAAGTGGATAATTTATGTAAAGATACCATCTAGGAGATTCACACTTTATGTGGTCATCGGTACTAACATGTACCTTTTCACTAGATACTATAAAAATTCATTTTATGTTTGTTTAGATTATGATGTTCTTTCTGATAATTTTGTTATGGGTTAGACGTGTTAAATGATCCATCCAGCAATCAACTCTCTTAGCTTTTGTAGATGATTAAACCTGAAGCCATTGATAATAAATCTAGTGCTACTACCAAGTCTAGCAGTCCGTGTAGCTTGCTCAGATGCAAGGAATTCAAAGGGTCTTGTGACTCTTGTCAAACAAAGGAGGAAGTGCAAGCACCTGACATTCTATTTGTCTTGTAATCATGATGTAGGAGAACATCTGGTGCATGACATGTAGCACAGTTGTAGCATCAGTGGAAGACATAAAAAAGTGTCATTTTGGTGTGTTGAAGAAATTATTGTTAAAGAAAGTCAATCAGATTTCAACAAGGACACATTGATTGGAGATACACTGTATTAAAGTTGAAATTGAAAGGCTTGCTTTAGGTAATAGGCATTGGACATTTTAGGGACATAATAGTTTGGCTTGTGGCTATTGTAATTCTTAACTAAGTTATATAATCATTAATATAGTCTTATATAGGGAGTTAAGTTGGCTTGGGTGGCATCCAAGGCACTAAGTTGAAATTGAAAGACTTGCTTTAGGCAATAGGCATTGAACATTTTAGGTACATAATAGGTCAGCTTGTGGCTACCTTAACTCTTAATTAAGTTAAATAATCATTAATATAGTCTTAGATAAGTAGTTAAGGTCTAGTTTGTAACGACCTAATTCTAGCGTAAATTAAAATTTTCCATATCTCACTTTAAACATGTAAAGATAACAAGTAACAAAGATAATACAATAAAATTTTTCCTTTCTTTATTGATAAATGTATACAAGTTACAATATATTTCCACATGAATTCCATTTCCATTGTAAATATAAACCAGAGTTCAAAAGTAATACAGTTATATACATAGCTCGTAAGCTTTTGCACAAATAGAAGTAAGAAGGTCCAGGAGTCCATCCTTTCAAATCTTGGTACATCGGCCGCTTGCTGTGGAGGAGAGACATCACTCGGGCACTTTTCTGCCAACCACGGACTTATAATGCGGTCCCCCGCACACCTATCGTTTGATAGATGGCCCTCCCTTCGAAGAAGAGATTGGTAGGGTATCCTTTAACGATTACCAACTGAGCATAGTGTTGTGTCCTACACAACTAGAACCTTGCTATTTCACAATCTCGAACTAGTACTCGGATCACAATGAACTGACAGTGTAGTCTCAACTAACTCACGTCTATGTGGCAGTCGTACCTTTCACTACTTTGGCCAAAGTATTCTCATTCAGTACTTCGAATGAAGGTCATCTATCATAAACACTACTCAGGGCCGATTTGACTTTGGGCTATCTTACTCTACACGTAGGCCATGTCCTTCAATGGGTTCAGTTTACCCCAGACTTCCTACCTCAAACAGTTTACTAGAAATGAGTCTATAAACAAGTATTTACTATCCTAACTCTTGTTTCTGGAAATCTTTATCCTAGGAGTGAAGCTTGACTAATGTTAACCTAATAACACAAGCTAGGATTATACTTAGTTTTGATGACATTTCGTTCCTAGAAGTTAATATATACTCTACGTATTCCCCATATACGGAGATCATACAATTTGTAAATCCAAGCAAATGCACAAACAATTCCCTCTTAGCATAATGCATATAAAGCTAGGTTATTCTTAAACCCTTTAATCAAATAGAATCCCTTCTTTTAAAACCCCAATTTCTATAAAATCTTCCTTAAATCCATCAATTAACTATATTGACTTACTCAAGCATTCTCCTTTAACTTCATTGACATCCCCTAATCATTTACCCCTCATTTAAAATGATATCCTTTAAACAATTATTCATTAACAGCCTATCAAACAAAATTTGAATGCTAAGAACAGTTTACATATTTCATACCAATTGCAACTAGCAACTTAAGAACATTAAGAAGACAATTTAAACAATAATCCCAATTTAGAAACATGCCTGTAAAATTAAGCTCCTTTTCAATGCGGTTCTGACAGTAGCCTTCTTATGATGATGGCAGAATGAAGTTTCCCTCTTCCTCCTATGTAGAAAACTCTTTTCCAAAATACTTTCTCCAAACAGAAACCTCTCCACTGGAAAATTGCTAACCAATTCTTCACAGTCTAAAAATTACAGTTGAGGTAGACTCTAATTCTCTCATTGAAATTACTATGATGCAAAACAACAATACTAACTTACAGTAGAGGCTCAAAATTATAATATAAGAACTCACTATTATGCCAAAGATGAGAAACAAAAGAATGCCTTTCAAATGGAGAGCAGGAGAGTATTTATAGGCCGTAAAAACAACAGAATCCTCAATTCTGGGCATGTAAAAAGACAAACGGCCATGCTTACCCAGTCAAAACGTCACATGGCATGTTATTAAACCCTTAGTCATGTTTTTCATGGGTGATTCGACCTTATGGAGCTAGCAGTTGAAGAACTCTTCAACTCAAATAACCAAAAACGCCACCTATAGGTACACGTCTTTTGCTAGTCGCATGAAATCAAACGGTTTACTTGCTGCATTTTTAGGTCAAGGCTCTGCTCGCTATAGCACAAAAATTCGTTGCCATTTCCCTTACTTCCAGGTTTGAATTCTTCTTCTTGCGTTTTTTGCTGCATAGAGAGCTTCCATATCTTCACGGGAATGTCCATGTTTGTTTTTCCATTTAATTTTTCAAAAGTTAAACATTCGAATATTTCCCTTGAAAAGTTCGTTCCCTTTTTGCAATTTATTTTATGAGTTAAATATTTTAAGCGGCTACTTTTCAAAATATTTTCTTCCTCTATATATTGCGATTTTATCCTTTATAGAATAAAGTTCAATGTTTATTCTTTTAAACATTAGCAAATATTTTCCTTCATTTAGATTTTAATAATATATATTTGCATATTTTATATATATATGTATTTTATTAAATATTAATATATCTTTATATATAAACATATATATATGTATAAGCATATATTAATTTTAATATTAATACATATATTTTATAAAATATATAAATATATAATTATTTACACATTCCTTTTGTATTTATGTATATATTAATAATCACCTTATTAATATATATATTTATACATAAATATATATGTAAATCCCCTAGACAATAATATTTGAAATATTATCTATATCAAAAATATTAGGCAAGATGTGTACGTATAAACATGCTCATATATATACTTTTGTGTATACGTATGTATGCGTATATACATGTCGACACATGCGTACGAGCATATCCATCTGCTTAACATACGTACGTATTGATATGTCTATACATTTAGATATGTGTACACAATGTATACATGTGTATACGTACCCACTCGACCTTTATCATATATCAACTACTTCGTTCATACACAGGGAGTCACAGTATAGTAAGTCTGACATTTAAAACAATCATAACTCATAAAGCATAAGGAAGTAAATCAAACTCCTAAGCCTATGGTTGACTTATCATGACTAACTTATCTGACCTGTTTCCCTATGTACCGTTCATAATGTGTGTGCATGCTCATTTGGTACTCGTTACTGCTTACCCGACCAAGTTCCTCCCCGAGTGATATTTCTCCTCTTTCTGGAGGATTGGTTCTCTTTCCTGCACACCATGACACAACAACGGGAGTCATATGCTCAAAACGAAGCAGAATACATGAAACATTTCAAAAGTTAGATTCTTCACAAATCAATAACCTTCTATTCTCCTTTATGCAGTATTTCACCAAGAATAACATCAAATGAAACAACATTCATATTGAAAACAAGGTACAAGCATCATTAATTCTCCTCCAGAATTCACATTTACTCTATCTAGTAATGGTAAATTGTAACATCACAATTTGGGATGTAACATGGTTGACATTAAAGACATAAATATGGTATATATAGGAGGTAGAGGTTAGTTATTTTCTTATATTGAGTATAGTGTTATTATTGAAGACTATTGGAGCTATCCCCCTCGAAGTGGCATATTATTAAGAAGTATTTGCAGAAAATTTCCTATTATATTCTTCTATTGTGCAAGTTGTTTCATTACGCTCCTTAAGTAAAGTCTAACTTGTTGAGTTGGAGAAGCAAATAAAGAAAATGAAAAATAGAAGGAAAAAGGGCTAATAGCAGAGTTAAAAATGTAGAGTGTGAATCTCATTAATGTCATAATGAAGTATTAAAGACAAATAGACTAAGAAAAATAAATTCAATATGAGAGAAACAAAAATAATTAAAGTCACAATTCATGTTTGCATGTGTAAAGTTGTAAACAAGAAATATATTGCAAACAAAAGTTATGCGTCCACAAAACACCATATTGTACTTCTGTCACTCAGCTTCTTCAGTGGTATAAGGTTTGTCAAGGCTTTCTACTGTGGTCATTAGATCAATAATTTCCTGTGTCCTGAAGGTAAGAGTAATTTTAATAATAATTTATTTGGTGCCAGAGGTGAAATAACTTTAATATTTGTTTTCTCTCTATGTTACTTCTGCTTCCACACATCACACCTTCATAGGATCCACTTTTTCCTTGAATTTGGGTCAATTCATTCAACATTTGATCTTTGTTCAAGAGTTGAAGGTCAAGTTAAATTTTAGCGGCGATAATGTTCCAATGCACAATTTTTGACTTGCTATCTACCACTGGTGCTTGTTTGGCTGAAATTGTATCAAGCCTGAAGATCAACCTTTTTCTCTTCTCCAACAAGTAGCTTGAAAATTATTTACTTTGTATTTGGTCAAGAAAATCCTTTGTCAAATTCAACTTTTGAATTTTGTTATCTTACTCATCAGAAGTGGATTTTTGTCATGGGTCATCCCACAATAATGGGTCCCAAATTTGGGACATCCTGATTTTTGCTTGAAATCACATATTTTTAGAAAAACTAATGATTTAAGCTTTGAGGGATTCCATCTAAAAGGTTTTAATTGAAAAGGGTTAGATAAGATCCCCTTAGATTAGACCCCCTTCAATAGAAGCTCTCTACTCTTAAAACATACCCACAATGGCGTCTCCTTCACACCTATCAAAATGCTAGCAAAAAAACACTTTTTCTTTACCTTTTGAGGGATTGAATAAAGTCATTTAGAAATTATGTTTTGTAAGTATTTATCTCTTATTATAGGTTTTCCGAAAAGTATAATTTTAAATTTTTTAAATTTTATTATTATATTTATATTTTATTTCTTATGAATGTTGTTTTTTCACTAAACATCAAGGTATTTGTTTCACATATGTGGAAAAATAGTAAAATAGAGAAAAAAAATTCTAAAAATATGTGTGCTCTAGGAATTGTTCTTGTTTTGTAAAAAAAATATTAAAATTTAATTTCAATACATACAAAACAAGTTATGCATGACGACATACACCTATGTCCTGATTATAATTACTTTGAATTCAAAAATTCTTTTAAAAAAAAACTATGCAATAAAAAATTATGAAAAAATATCCATGCACTAGATATTGATATTAAAAATCTATATTTTAAAAATTATAATTTAGTCCTTTCAATAAAAAAAGTTATGCGTGACAACATAAACGTCACTTTTAAAAAATGTTGTTTACTATAAAAGATAAGTTATTAAAAGTTACGTAAAAAAATTCACAATTTATTTGTAATTTAAAAAAAAAAAAAATATTTAGAATCTACACACAAATCCTCACAAGTCACTCGTTCACATCATCTCCAAATTATCAATGGTTTAGTTGATATAGGTTTTTCATAAAGTGAAATTTTGTAAAACAATGCTGATATTAATGTCCAACTTGGCCAAAAAGTGGGACACAATATTGTGGGCTGATCCTCTGAATAGGAGGTGCATTTTTTTGTGAAAAAATATGCAAATTACATTAGAAAAAGAAAGGAAATTACATCACAGAATAGAGCAACATAGACAAAATTGTCGTCATTTTATCCCATGGGAAAAGATAGATATAATAATTATATGTTCTCCCAACTCCATTTCCATCCTAAAGATCGACCTGAAATCCACCAAACATAACCACTTAGCAACCTATGAACAGTGAGTAGCACAAGGGTACTACTAGGGTTATCTCTAGTGAAGACTATTGAGTACAACCAATGATATCTTCTAGGAATACCTTCACTGATCTCATTGAGTGCATACCCAAACATTACAAAAGAGGGTAACATTGACGAATTGACAGATGGCACTTAGAAAACATTGGAAATCCACTTCTTAATAAGAGGTTTGCATTAGGTAGTTCTGCTTAGGGTCATTGATGTGGTTCATATGCAAGGTATCTCCTGAGGGCCAAGGGGTGGGATTAGACTATTGAGCCATTGTCTGAAACACTAGGACAGTCCACTAAGTATTCTGAGCTTATGTATGTTGCTGTTTCCCACATGAGTAGCTTGTCTGTTTATAGGAGAGTGGGTAATTATTTGTTCATTACATTGCTTCAGCCAGGAGTTTCACGTGGTCATAGACAAATAGTTTCTCCATGGTCTTCAATTTTTGCTACTGGTAATCTAGTTCATAGCCCATGTAACAAGCCCATTGTTCTACCCAATAATTTTACTATGCTTTTAACCTCAAGTAAAAAAAAATTATGATGCCAACACTTAGTAATAAATTTTTTCTTTTCATATATAAGAATAATATGCACATTTGAAATAAACATCATTCCAAACTTTCCCATTGCATTACAACAAAGAATTTCAACTTTCCAAAGTTTTGATTTCATGATACATAATTTCATGATTACATTTCCTCTTTTACAATCTTCCATAGAAATGGATACATAAATACTTACATAGCTTCCATGAGTTCATTGGCACTAGGTATACGAATGGTCCAGGTGCCCTCCATCAAATCTTGGTCGCCTACTGATGAGGAGAAGCATCACTCAAGCGCTTTTCCGCCAACCACAGACTCACTGTGATCCCTCGCACATCTATCTAACTGGTAAATGGCCCTACCCTTCGACAAAGAGATTGGTTTAGTATCCTCATAATAAAATTGACCTTCCTTGAGCTTGGTGTTGTGTCCTACATATCTAGATCTATCACACAATGGCTACAACCTACCATATAACATTCCTTGCCTAGTATGTAAACTTGGATCATAGTGACTGGCAGTGTAAATAGTGGCAACTTACACTACTTTGGCCAAAGTATTCATCACCTAGAATTTAAAGTGGACGTCATATAATTCACCCACCTTCCTAGCTCGATTTGTATTGACCATTCATATCCTATGCATAGGCTATCCCCTTATGCCATGGAGTAACCTTAACCCCAGGAATAACCTATAATCTCTATGTTAACTAAGACACTTCTACTTAAGTAATACAAAGTAACTCTATCTTACCAATTAACCAATGCGGATAAACATAACGTTACATCATTAATTGACTCTATTTCGAAAGTACAATCTCAACAATAAAAGTTCCCATATAAGAGTGGAACCTCAACAATAAATGACTCCGATCAAAAGGTATAATCTCATCAATAAATGACCTTGATCAGAAGTATAATCTTCAACAATAAATGACTTCAAACAAAGTATAATCTTCAACAATCAAATGATCAACTTGAACATAAAGGCTAATTCCAACCTATGTGCTTCAATCACTATTCAAGTAAACAACCCAACCAAATAGGTTATTCCCAACCTAGGGTTTCAAGTAAAGTAACGTTCAAGTGATCATGAACCAATCACAAGACTTCTCTTTGAAAATACTTCAAATTTCACATGTTTACTAGATTTGTATATCATCTGGAGGACATAATCAACTTGCGAGGAGTTGGTGCATCTACACCCATAGTCCCCTCACAATACGGTTTTGGGTTACCGAAACGTGTGTCCTCTTTTAGAATTCCGTGAATAGGAATCAACTCTAATTCAAAATATGAAATTAGCATAACCAACAAATACCACCCTCAACCCTATTGTTGAATATTGTTATAACCTTCAAGTTTATACCCTGACACTAGGGATAAGACTCTCTTCCTATCTCAAGGAGACATGAGTAATTATTCAAGTTAAGCTTATCAATCATGGTCTGCATAACATCATAATGATGACATTTCCACTAAGTAATTCAAATTAACTCTATAACCCAACTTCACAAATTAAGCTTCTACTATATAAGCTCTAACTTAATATAATATTTAATACCAATTTAAAAACCCGATTCATAATATGGAGTATATACATACACTCAATCAATAGAGAATCTTAGACTAGATTCATCAAGAATCTTTTACTTCCACATAAAGAAGAGAATAACCGATCCATTATAACAGCTAAACATATTTTCCAACAAGGCATTCAAAAACACACAATCTTTTCAAATTCATACAAAACATAAAAGAGTAGAAATCAACATGCCTGTTTATGCAAAGCTCCAATCGATCAAACTGGATTCCAAGCTCAGCCTTACCAAATCAGCAAGCAATTCCCAACTATCTCTCTTCCACTCACCAAAACTTACTCCCAAAACCTCTCACAAACTCTCAAAAACCTCTTACTAACTCTCAAACTCAGAAAATCAGAGTGATATCAACTTAGAAAATAAGCATCAAGCGTGCATAATGCATCCCAATTGAGGGAGAAAGCACCTTTATTTATACACAAATATGAGCAACTACAGGCTAGAAACAAGCTATCAAAGATGACACTTCTCAATCCAAAAAATTCGACTCAGCAAGAAGAAGAAAAGGTGGCAGCTAAAATCGTTGCACAATAAACACATGCACAGCTAGATTTACCATGAGGAATGAGTCGCCCATTTAAGTGGACAGCAAGAATGGTAATTAGATATGCGAAGTTATTGTCTTCTATAGGTCGACTTACTTTGGCCAGCTTCACATTTGACTATTTCACATATTTCAAATTGCTTCACAATCTGGAATTCGTATTGCAAAATAGACTTCTAATCGGTTCATACAATTCACAAGTTGGCACCACATTATACCCTTCGTGCCCTATTCTTTTGGTCGTTGTTTGCTATTAACGAAGTCAAAGCTTTCTGTGCGTGAGCATTCACTTTTGCCTTTGCATTTGACTTAGTCTTTGGTAGTTTACTTAACACGTTGGTTGGCATTGGATACTATGCGCTTTACAGAGCATTGCCCATATTTCATAATACTCAGCACTTTAAATGCTTTAAACATTACTTATATTTATTCGTTGTTTCAACTTAAGCGCTATTCCCTTGATCTATATGCTGCACGCAATACTTAGCATATGCTATGTTTTATATGCTATGCATTTGATAAATAATTCAATGCTATAGAAATCATTATCATATATATATATATATATCACAATTCACAAGTTTACAAAATACATTATTCGATATATGAATACACATTCACATATTCTCATATTTCACATATTGATGCATGCGTATGTATATATATATATATATATTAATATACTAGTATGGATGTATCCTTTTCGTCAATACATACACGTATGTTAATATATATATGCTTATACTCATATACTATATATATATATATCACGCCTTGATATTTAAACACATATATCTACCTATGTATCGATCAACAAATATATACCAAATGCATATATACCTATATGTGTACATAATATATTTCCAATCGACACCTCCATGCATATGATGTATTCGTGCATGGTACGTGAAAGTATTCCTACTTTCATATGGACATGCACGTATACATTCACTATGCATGAGTATTGTTTCCACACACACACATATATATACATTCTATATATATATATATATATAATTGTTGATTAATACAAATACATGAAGAAGAACTCAAACTCAATAAAGAGCCTCTATCACCTAACCCTAATCAAGAACATTCCCAGACAAGATCATAACCTCTTCTAAATTATGCTCAAACAAGACTAAAGGTTACCTACTGATTTCCAAGCTATTGACATGACTTGACCAAACTATAAGTGAGTGTGTGAAAGCTCATTTTAAGTCTTATTAAGGGTTACCAGACCAAGTTCCTCTCCTAAGTGATACTCCGCCTCGCGTACTTGAGGCTTGAATATGTTCCTGCATTTAGCTTAGCACATAATAACAATACTTAGCTGTTCACATAAATCCACTTGCATCATAAATCATTTGCATCATAAAATATTTGCATCAACAAAGCACTAGAATATTCACATTGGAATACATATTCTTTTATTGCATTTCATCAATATAAAACATATTCATTCCTTTTAAAAAGCAATATCATCCTAATGCATATTTCAGTATTTCTTTTACCTAGTAAATATATTAAAGTCACAATTAGTATTTATCAACATTTTCACTCATGAAGGTAAAAGTAATTTAGTAACTATGAAACGGGGTGTGACAGCCCAAAGCTGAATACAATCATTTTGGCTATCAATGCATCCTTTTTGTTTTCCAGTGCAAGTGATGAGTTTGTTAATGCAACTGTAAACAAGAAGCTGAGGATTGTGAGCTTAATGTTCATCAATTGACATTTGAGATTGTTAATAATTTTTTTCAGTTTGCTTATGGCCTTGGTTGGAGATATTTGATTTTTCAACCTAATCTCCAACATAGAATTAAAAATGTTTAACTTTGTAAGCCTCGTCACAGAAGTTAAAGGACAATCCAGGAGTTCTTACTTGTACATTAAAGTGAATAGGAGAGCTCCAAGGAGTAACAGAGAAGTGGATGAATGCATGTTGCTCATAAAGATGGATTGTTCATCGGGCTTCCAAATCTAGTAGTGGCTAGAGGATTTTCATTCTAAAAGGGTGCAGTAGACATGTTGCCAATCTTTGCTGTCTCGATGATACAATGAAGACCCATTAGGTCTATAAACAGGTTCAGAGCTAACAGAGGTTTGATCATTGATGCTATCAGTTGAGAAATGATTTTGTATATCTTACACAAGGCTATTGATCTATGCTGGTTCATCTATTCAGTATGTGCTACTTTAGTAATGAGAACCAACTATGTGGCATTGAATTATAGAATTATCATAGCATTTGTTTGTTTTTGAAATTTTGTGAGATTCGTCTACCACAGCCATTAGATAATTTTCTATCAGCTCCCAGTAATTTTGATAGAAGGAAGTTAGAAAACCATTTAGCCTAGGTGACTTGTCAGGCTGGGATGAAAAAAATGTGTATTTGATCTCCTCTGCTATAGCAGCCCAAAGCATACTCCCATTGTCTATTTCATCAATATGTCTAGATATATGAGCATGGTGTTTCGCTTGTTTTCTTCCTTCCTCTATGTGAGGCTTTGTGAGAGTATCCAAAAAATTAGTAGCATATATAAAAATCTCTGGAGGAGTCTTGAGAACTGTGCCATTTG
>VDFB02009988.1:0-56403 GCA_007258455.2 Sequoia sempervirens
AGAAGCAATGTTTGTCAAATAGGAATCCCAATTAGGAAGACTATCAAATACCTTTTGCAATGACTCGTTGGAAATACTCAATGAATCATCAATAGAAGGTTGTTGTGTGATCTCAATTGGAGAAGTAGAAGTTGTAGGAGAAGTCTCTAGATCATCAAGACGTTCAAGTTCTGCATCATATTCAAACTCCTCTAAGGTCTCATCATCATAGGGTATGTTGTCAACATCATCAAGTGGAATGAGGCAATATGAGGCAAAATCATCTAGGAATGGAGGCTTGTGTGGATCTCCAAATATCTCCCAAAGTTTGGTCCAAACTGTGTGTGGGCATGACATCTCAGATAAGACCTTATGATAGGTCTCACTATAGATGCTTACACTGAAAGTAGAACCAATCAATCCTATGATATAATAATTCTTATTACCCCAAACATATTTCCTATATGTTTTTTCTAGTTCAGGAATGAGTCCATAAAGATGTGGCAAAATTTTGAGCCACTTACAATGTGTTATGATGAATTTTTGTCATGACGCATAATTATTGGGCTAGTCAAAACTATTACAGAAGGATGAGTTGAATAACCCATGATTATAGTGATAATACACTTCTCAAATGATACAATATGAGATCAACATATACAATAGAGCTGAAATGAAGTACAATGATCAAAACAACACTTTCCCAACTGTTAAAACATCTAAGTACCATTCAGTAGATCCACTAGGAAAAATTTGAAAGCACAATATACCTGGGATAAAAAAATGGAAAGAGTGCATGGATGGTTGGATAGAGCTCCTCAATACTTTTCCAATGCCGCAAGAATCACAAAAATTGGAGATCGTGGCAAGAAGTTATGAGCTCGGGAGCCAAAAATGAAGATCTGACTTCAATCAGCAAAAACAAGCACCAAACTGCAAAATTTCTAAAAAATAGCTTCACCACTAGAAAATTGGGCTTCTTAGCTTTCCAGAGATATTTTGTTCCAAAAATTTCACCTCTATGAATGAAAGTGATGCCAAAATGAAAAAAACAGCTAGTTTGGGCACTTATGGGGCAAAGCACTGCACAGGGAGACTAATTTGGCGCAATATTTAAGGTCCTGGGCGTTGGAACTAGGTCACTGATGTGACCTCGGGCAAAAAACAGGGTTTTTAAAAACAACAAATATTACATCGTTGATTATATAGTCGACTTAGCAAATATTTTAAACAAGGTTTGAATGGTCAAAACAAACTGTGACCGGTACATAGAGGGTATGACGATGAGCTTACACAAATACTAATTAAGAACTTTGAATCAGTAAAAATAGAGTCGGCGGATGAATGAATGAATATTTTTAATTACGTCCACTAGACCAACTAATCTATGAAATCCAACAAATAGAACTGAAACCCTTTTTTTTAACAAACAGAGCAGCCACCAACCCCACCAACCACTGCTTATTGCCCTCTAACTCTTTGCTGATTTTATTTATTCAGGTACGTATTTTGAATGACAAAATTCATATATATAAACACCTTAAAACCCGTACGCTGAATGAATGAAAAACAAAGTGCCTTGACCGGGCCGGTGATGCACACCTGCGATTTGACCAGTCGGTGGTATGAATACAACTGTTCGTTGGATTTAAAATAAATAAAGCCTGCGGAATAATAAATGATGGTACCTCCACCGGTAAAAAAACCAAATTTTATACTATAAAATCCTGCGATATAAAGCCACGACCAGGTTACAGAAGACGGGGACTATGTACACTGCGTACACGCGGACGGATGGTGATTAGACAGCCGACAGAGATCTGAATAGACAGCGGACTGTACCTCGTGCAAATCCGACGCAGACAGTACTATCCGCAGAATAAAACCTCACAAAATATTTGCCCAATAAAGTTTGCCCGAAATATTACAAATAATTTGCCGCAAAACAATATAAAATATGTGCCCGACAAAATAAAATACTGGAGAATTTTATTTTTTGAATAATTTTTCTGCGAAAATAAACTAGCAATCGCACCTTAGTGTGCAATGGGTAAGCCAGAGAAGTGTTTAAGGTCAATTATGATAAATTTTGGTCAATTTTTTTTTTTTTTTATACATGTATGCAATACATGAGGTCAATTGGTAGGTCATTTAGCAAATGATGTTGTCTGTGTAACAAAGGTCTCAATGGAGAAGCGACAGCGTCAAATAAACTATGCATCCACTTATAGGGATCCAAACATGATTGAAAA
This sequence comes from Sequoia sempervirens, assembly GCA_007258455.2. Lineage (NCBI taxonomy): Eukaryota > Viridiplantae > Streptophyta > Pinopsida > Cupressales > Cupressaceae > Sequoia > Sequoia sempervirens. Next base: position 2,232 of record VDFB02009988.1, read on the forward strand.
AAAACCTTTGAATCAGGAAGATAATTAGGCCCCATTACCAACAAGATCATGTTATGTTTGCAATAAGGAGAGAGGGAGAGAGAGGGAGAGGTAGGGAAAGAAAGAGGGAGAGATAGAGGGGAGAAGAGCGAGAGAGAGGGGTATGGAGATAGAGATAGAGAGGAAGATAGAGATAGAGAAGGAGGAGAGGGATATGGAGAGAAGAGGAGGGAGAGATATAGAGAGAGAGGAGAGAGGGATAGATAGAGATGGAAGAGATAAATATATAAGAGGGTTAGAGAGGGAGATAGATGGATGGATATAGAGAGGGAGACATATCTAGAGATAAAGGGGGAGAGAGAAAAATAGAGGTAGAAATTATGATAGAGTGAGAGAGGAAGAGGGAGACAAATAGATAGAGAGATATAGGTAGAGGGAGAGATAAAGAGATATAGAGGAAGAGGGAGAGGGGGAGATAAAGAGATATAGATGGTGAGATAGAGTGATAGAGAGATAGAGATATAAGGAGATATACAGAGGGGAGGAGAGAGAGAGATATAAACAAATAGAGAGAATTAGAGGTAGGTAAATAGAGATGGAGAGAGGGAGAGAGAAATGGGGAGAGATAGAGAAAGGGAGAAAGAAGTAGGGGGAGATAGAGATATGAGAAGAGAAAGGAGAGACAGAGAGATATATGGGAAGAGAAAGGAGAGAGATAGAAACAAGGGAGATAGGATTTGGGGGATAGGACAGAGCCCAGGGAGGAGATGGGGAGATGAGAGGGGGAGAGAGAGGAGGAGAGAAAGGAGAGAGATAGGAGAGGAGGAGAGAGATAGAGAAGAGGGGGAGAGAGGAGATAGGTTGGAAGACTGAAGAGAGAGAAGAGGGGGAGAGGAGAGAAAGAAGAGGGGGGAGAGAGGAAGAGCGATGCATAGGGAGGGAGAGAAAAATATGGGGGAGAGAGGGAGAGATAGATCAATATATATAGACAGAGAGAGACATAGAAAGGGGGTGATATAGAGAGGTAGATGGGGATAGTGAAAGAGAGAGAGATAGTGATAGAGGTAGAGAAATATATGGAGAGAAAGAGATAGAGAGAGGAGTGAGAGGGAGATAAAGAGAGAAATAGAGATAGAGATATAGAGTAGGAGAGATGGAGGGAGAGATGGAGTGAATGGGAGAGATAGGGGGAGAGGGAGAAATAGCTCAATAGATAGAGAGGGGAAGAGGGTGTGACATAAATAGTGGGAGATATAGAGAGATATACTATTATATATAATAATTAATATAATTACATTATATATGATTTAATCTATACTATATACGATATATATAATATATTAATTACATTTTGTATTATATTTATATATTATTTTTTGTACTATATAAAATATAATAATTATTAATTATTAATTATAATAATTAGTTTTGTTAAGAAATATAATATATAAAATAAGTAGTATAATTATATTATATAAAATATACATTATATATTATACATAGGGTAAAGGATGTCATAATGTTAAAACCTAATTGTGCTCATTATCAGGATCTTGGTCGTAATTTTCATTTTAATAAACATACTCTAAAACCCTCATTGAAACCTTATTTTCTAGCTACAACTCGCCAAATTGAAGAAGTGAAAGAGCAATGCTAGCGAGGAAGAGTTTGGAGTAGAAACTAATAGCGGTGGGGAAAGCAGCCAAAAAAATGGCAAAAAATGATGAATGGATGAGATTCGCTTAATCATCTTGCATTGATATGGACAACATGACAACAAATTTGATTTAATATGTGAAAGCATCATGCAAAGTTTCCTGTGTATTATGATGTTAATTGTAGTTTGATATGATGAAGGTGCATTAATACGAATGAGAAAGTAATAACTACAACAAAAATGACAAAATGTTGGGCAAAACAAATGAACAACTGTGATCAATTTGGTTGTCTCCCAAAGGCTATTGGAAAGACTAAGCCATCAATTACATTTTTTAGCTTGGCCTCTTTCAAATTAGATATGCCTTCGATGTAAAATATGTCGACCTGGGGGGCGTACGACCTATCCAAGCAAAAAAAATTGCCTTAGAAACAAATTTTACCAAAAATAGACAAATTTGTAGTCAAATTCCTTTGCGTGGCCTTTTAAACATGATGGTGATGTCGATCTAAGCCCAAAGTGCTCCGAAAATATAGTGACCTCCTAGAGCAACTACTCTTCACACTTTTTCAAACCCTCATAGATCAGCCAAAACATATCCAAATTTAATGAAATGAAAGGAAAACTTGACTCTTTTTGATGCCTTGGATTCAACTATGAGGTCCTTGAAACCCCAAAATGCAACTAGCAAAATCTTCAAGCCAACATCAAACCCTCAGATTTGGGAAGGAATCTACAACATTGGAGCTCCAATACCATGTGGGAGTAAATGGTGACTCCCCAATACCCCCAAGAAGAGTTGCTAGACCAAAATATCTTCCACAAGAGAGAAAATGGTAAGAAAGCTTTTTTTCAAAAATGCAATATTGAATATTGGTTGAATATGCTTGAATACAAATGTACATGAGATTCCTTGCTTATAAAGGCAAGGTAGAGATATAGGATTAGACAAAATTATGACAAGTGTCTTAATCCTATGACATGAGACAACTATCAAACTAACTACCTAGGAATCAAGCAATACTAGCTAGATAAGATAAGTTCTAGAAAAGCCAACTAAGACTTCTAGAAATAATCTTATATCCTAAGTAAACTTAACATGTGAATATGTCCCCTAATTACCTGGTGAATGAATTAGCTAGGTACAAAGCATTTATTCACACCAACAGGGTAGACAAAAGGTCATGGTTGTATGGGGAATGAATGTTTGGGTGTGTGTAGAGTCTTATATGTCATGATAAATGATGGACTTATTATTATATGTGCATATGTGGGTAAATGCATGGAAAGGTGTGTATATGGGGATACATGAAAAGCGAGGAGAATGAGCCCAACTTCACACAAGATTGTGTCATTTGTTGATATGTACATGTATGAAAACATTCCCATAAAATAGGCACAAAACTAAATGGAAAATAGCATCAGTATGCAAATTTCACCACTATATTTTTTCTACTTTAAGGTGCATCTAATTCTGAGAATGATCATGTATCTCAAAATATGTATCAATGGCTCAAATGTTGTGTTGCACTCTACTAGTGTTTGTGTCTTTCTACTATCCTTGGCTCCCCATATGTCACTATGTGTCATAGGCATAGGAAACTCTCTATTCTTCGAGATTTATTGTAATATTTTTTGTGTTCCTTTATATGGCCTCAAGCGGCTTCAACCCAACATTTCATGTTGGTGTTGATAGTTTGGAAACTCTACACAATGGCTCCTTAGAGCAAGCATCCCCAAAAATTTATTTCAAAGGTATTTCACGAGGTATGTAAGTGAAAGTACAAAATTGTGTCACAATTTCAGCCAACTAAATAGTTCCTATCGAACTATTTTTGATCGAAAGGTACTCGGTTGGAGGAGTTTCAGTTGAAATCGGGTGGTGACAATATGGAGCTTATGTTGCACATGCTAATTGATTGAAAAGGTTTTGGCCGAAAGGTATACAACCAAATATTTTTCAACTAAAATGTTTAAATATATATATATTTTAAAACCAGGCTCGACCATTTGATCAGAACCTTCTCACAAAGAAAGAATTTGAGTGAAACCCAATGAAAGAATTCGAGCACATTCCAACAAACTTGCAAGTAGGATTTGTTTGAGTAAAGGTTTAAATTTAATCATGTTAATTAAATTACCTTTATCTCCTTCTTAACATTTCACCTTAGTTTGCATAATAAGACATTTAATAATTATATTAATTGTTAAATGTGTTAATATAATTATTAAATGTGTTATCCTTTTAGGGATTTTTGACCTATATGTGGTTGAAAACTCTTCTTTTGTAATTATTCTCTTTTACAGATTGTTGAATATAGAGCTCCATCTTTTTGAGCAATTTTACTGTGTTCTTGTTGCTTCTCTTTGCTTCTCCCTGTAATAGGTTTTCTCAGCTTACAGAGATCACTGGGCTCCTATGGCGTTGTAGTTTCTCAACTCCTACATGGTATTAGAGCTTCAGATCTGCAGCTACCTGTTCTTGTTTAGAGAATTTTTGCATTGGAAGCAGATCTAGGTTTCAGGGCTTCTTTTGCCAGATACAGGGGGTGCTTGATTTTTGGGTGCATCTTGGGCCCAAACTGACCTCACGATTGGACTCAAAGCAGCCAAAAACCCATATTTTCATATATGGCATGCCCTATTTGAGCACAGTTGCACCAGAGGGCAATTTTTCTTAGGCCCCAAGGCCGTATGGCCTCAGGGCTCGTTTTTCGAGGAAAAACGTGTGAAAATTTTAAAAATAAAAAATAAAAAATAAAGGTTTTTTATTCAAAATTCTGTGCTCACCATGTAAATTTGCAATACCACAATGGCCCTAAGCTGTTAATTCTGTCACACACGGGCCACCTGAGTCATGGGCTGGCCACGCCTCTCACACCTAGCCAACCACCGAATGCTCCAACTCACTGTGTTCTCCTAATCATTTATGTCAAGTTCACTGGTTCACACCAGTATGCTCAGCCTCCTGGTCCACCCAGCTAATTAGGGGTCTTTGGATTTAAGCCCTTGAGGGCTGGATTTTTTGATCTTGGAGCCTTCACCAAAATGGTATCTCAGATTTTAGTCTGTCGAACGAAAAGAGGCGTTGGAAAGCTGGCTCTAAGCCTAATCTGATGGTGAAGTATTTTTTTCAAAATTTTCCAGTTTGGTTTCCGTTTTTCGTAGTCAAAGTCAGATGAAGCTTTTCGCACTCCTGGAGCCATAACTTTTGCATACAGACTATGTTTTTCGAAAACGAGTAGGCGTCGGAAAGCTCTTCTCATGCTCTTTCTAGAATAGTAACTTTTTTTATCAAAAATTTACCAGGTATACAAAATTTTGTATGAAGCATTTTTTGCTTTTTCAAGCTTTTCAGCTTTAAAAATTGTACTGGGGTTTGGGTTCTCGTATTGTGGGGGGGGTGTTTTTTCTTGCTTTCTATATTTTCCATCAGAAAACTAGAACACAAAAACTCTCAAAAACAATCAAACCCTTCTGCATCTTCTGTCTATTCTAAAAGATCACATAATAATAAAAATAAACAAGCAGGCACAGGTGCAGGGTTTAATGGCAGACTCTTCTTCAGTTGAGCATCTTTCCCCACACAATTATCATACCTGGAAGGCATAGATGACAAGACTTCTCATGTCCAAAGGTTTATGGTCATGTTTGGATGATGTTCAACCTCAGTTGCAACGTCAATTTGAGATCTTTTAGCACAGGAACAGAATGGATGAGGCCATGGGGTTGTTATCCTTGCATGTTTCAGACAGTCTTCTCTTTCATCTCGAGGGTTGTGCAACTCCTCGAGCTATGTGGTTGAAGTTTGAAACACTTTTTGGCACCATTAATCAGTTCCGAGCACTTCAGATTGAGGCAGAATTGACCACTTTGGTACCTGATTCCTTTCCTTCTATTGAGGATTTCCTGATGAAATTAAAATCTCTCAGATCTTTGTTACAGGGTTGTGGTAAAAACAAAACAGATATAGAGTGTATTTACCTGATTCTATCTAAGCTTTGAGGATCCTTCCAGATTTTCTCTTCTACCTTCTATTCCACCATGGATGCTTTGGGTCCACATTTTACCATGCCTTCTCTTGAGGTATTCTGTGATCGATTGACACGAGAGCAGGCCAAGCTCACACAGTTGGATACTCTTCATGGATCAAAGAATAAAGCATTGGTTGCTCAGCCATCCCAAGGGAAACAGAAGCAGAAACAGAAGCCGAAGATAGATTCAGTTGGCAATGAGAGTTCCTCCAAGCCACCACCTAAAACAAATTTAAAACCACAATCCAATCCTAAATAGGGTAAATCTTCTAAGTCTGGTGAGTCTTCCTCCAAGACTAAGAAGAATCCAAGTGATCCTTGTAGTTTCTGTGGCAAGGAAGGACATCCAGTTTCCAGGTGTTGGAAACGATTAGAGGCTTTAGAGGAAGCCATGCAGCAGCATCATATTTCCTCACCTCAACCTCCTTCTCCATCCACGGGGAAAGGTCATGCTCTTTCTGCACGAGCCTCGTCTTCAGGATCCACCTGGATTATTGACTCTGGTGCTTCGCACCATATCTCACACTCACAGGATTTAGTCACTGCACTTGCTCATAGTGCTACTTCACAAATTGCAGTTGGTGACTCAGCACAACTCTCAATTCAGGGTTCAGGTACTGTTTCATTGGATGGTGGTTGTCTATAGGATGTGCTTCTAGTTCCTAAAATTTCGACAAACCTTCTATCTATTTATCAGATTTTCCACTCTGGCTCTGGTAAGACAGTTGAGTTCTCACCACATGATGTGGTTATTCGAGACCTTCATGATCCTAACTTGGTTGTAGCTACTGGGAGTGTGGATTCTGCATCACGCTTATACAAATTTTATGGCTTTGAGAGTTTCGACACTGTTGGTTCCTCTCTTATAGCACATGTAGATTCAGTGAGCAGGGTTTGGCATGAGCGTTTTGGCCATGTCAATTACAAATATCTACAACAGATGAGTACTCAGGCACTTGTGATTGGGCTCCCACATATTTCTTGTACTGATGGTGTATGTCGAGGTTGTGTTCTTGGCAAACATCATCGTGATCCTTTTCCTAAGGGTCGAGCCACTCGTGCTAGGGCACCCCTAGAGTTGGTACACAGTGATCTTATGTCCTTTCTGACTCCTTTTGCAGGGGCCCGCTATGTGCTCACCTTTATTGATGACTTCTCCAGACATACATGGGTGTACTTTCTTAAGTACAAGTCTGATGTCTTTGACTCATTCGGGATTTTTAAGACATTTGTGGAGAAGCAATCTGGACTTTCTATCATGAGGATACGCACAGATAATGGGGGGGAATATGTTAATCAGGCTTTTACAGATTTTTGCACTGAGCATGGTTTACAACATTAGTTTACAGTCCCTTACACCCCTCAGCAGAATGGTGTCGCTGAGAGAAAGAACAGAACCTTACGGGAGATGGAAAATTGTATGATACAGTCTCGAGCTATGAGTTCTTCCTTCTGGGCTGAGGCAATCAATTGTGCCAATTATATTCAGAATCGGATGCCTCATAAGGCATTGCGACATATGACTCCTGAGGAGGCTTGGACCCATGTTAAGCCTGATGTTTCTACATTCTGGGTTTTTGGTAGTGAGGCTTGGGCATTTATTCCTGATGCTCAGAGGAAAGCCATGGAGAGGAAGAGCCGACCACTCATATTTGTTGGCTACTATGAGGATTATGATATTGCTAGCAGGATTCAACCGTGTAGTTTCGAGTCAAACTCATTGACCCATGTTTCATGAGTAGTGGTTCACCGGAACCCATCTCTCATGATATCAAATGGTCCACTTAGCACTCATTGCATCTAGGTGATGCTCACAGAGGTGAAGCACTGGTCCATCCCGGGAGGTCACCCATCCCAGACTGCTTCAGCTCGCGCGCCAGGGAGTTCTTCCAAGGTTAAGCCCGCTTAGGCTGTTACCCCATTTGCAAAACCTTCAGCAAGTGTTGTGCCTTATGAACCATTCATTATAGAGCCCCTTTAGCTCATCAATTGATAAGTAGGAGGTATTTTTCCATACAGTCAAATGAGCATCACCTAGACGGACTTTAATTTCACCTCCGTGAGCATCACCTAGATGCAATGAGTGCTAAGTGGACCATTTGATATCATGAGAGATGGGTTCCGGTGAACCACTACTCATGAAACATGGGTCAATGAGTTTGACTCGAAACTACACGGTTGAATCCTGATAGCAATATCATAATTTGACTCGTTGTGGAAAAATACCTCCTACTATGAGGATGTTAAGGCGTACAAGTTGTTTGATCCTGATTCCAGAGAGGTCTTGTTTCGGCGAGATGTCTAGTTTGATGAGCGCTATCCTCAGATGGATTCTCCATCACCAGCTTCTCCCTCATTGCCTACTCCTCCCTCTTCATCACTTGAGGATTACTTATCTCTTGAGGATGATGTAGATGATGATCCACCATCTTCACCACCACCAGTTGCTCTGTCTTTGCCTAGGTGGGCCCGTGTCACTGTTGATGCAGCTGGTTCTTTGGCAGGTGATCCTTCAAATACTCATCATACTCGTGCTCAGACATCTGGTTCTAGTCTTTTGAGTCATGCCATTTTGGATGATCCTCAAAAGTTTTCAGAGGTGACAAGTCACCTTGAGTGGGATAAGGCTATGGATGAGGAGTATTCTTCTTTGATGAAGAATCATACTTGGGATCTTTGTCCTCTTCCTAAGGGAAGAAAGTTGGTTCGGTGCAAGTGGTTGTACCGTACCAAGTATGCTGCAGATGGTTCTATTGATAAGTATAAGGCACGTCTTGTTGCGAAGGGTTTTTCTCAGGTGGAGGGTATTGATTACTCTGAGACCTTTGCCCTTGTCGCTAAGATGAATTCTATTCGCTTTGTACTTTCACTTGTAGCTTCACAGGGATGGTCAGTGTTTTAGATGGATGTGAAGAGTGCCTTCTTGCATGGTGACCTACATGAGGAGATCTATATGGAGCAGCCTCAGGGTTTTGTGCAAGACACTTCTTTGGTTTGCAGACTTCAGCGTTGATTGTATGGTCTCAAACAAGCCCCTTGGGATTGGTATGAGAAGATGGACTCTTTTTTTCTTTCAACTCACTTCACACGTTGCCATTCCGATCACATAGTGTACATTTGGCGTAAGGAGGGTGATCTTTTGATTCTTGTGCTATATGTCGATGATCTCATCATTACAGGTAGCTCATCTTCCATGATTCAGGATGTTCAGCGAGCTTTGATGGAGCGGTTTGAGATTACAGATCTTGGACTTTTGCACTATTATTTGGGCCTGCAGGTTATTCAGTCTTCGGATGGGATTTCCTTATTTCAGCAGAAGTATGCTCTTAATATGCTCCACTGCTTTGGCATGCTTGATTGCAAGCCTGCCCCCACACCTTTTCAGTCAGGTGTTGTCTTGTCTTCCACTTGTACTACTTCTTCCGTGGATACTACTCTGTATAGACAGTTGGTTGGCAGTTTGTTGTACCTGACACACTCTCGTCCTGATCTTTCCTTTGCGGTTGGCCTTGTCTCTCGATTCTCACATGATCCACATGAGAGTCATTGGAAAGCAGCCAAACGTATTTTGAGGTACATTCGAGGCACCACTCATTATGGCATTCACTACACATCAGGATCCCCTCACATTGTTGGCTTTACCGACTCAGATTGGGCTGGTGATGTCGATGATCGGAAGTCTACTTATGGCTTTGTTTTTTGCCTTGGTTCTGGTCCTATTACATGGTCTTGCAAGAAGCAGTCAGCTATTGCATTATCATCTACAGAGGTTGAGTATTGAGGAGCAGTGTTAGCTAGTCAGGAGGTTTTATGGCTTCGATAGTTGATGATAGAGTTTGGGTTTCCTCCTGATAGTCCCACTATACTTTGCTGTGACAATCAGAGTGCCATTCATATTTCTCGCAACCCAGTGGAGCATCAGCGGACTAAGCACATTGAAATCCATATGCACTTCATCAGGCAGTTGATTCAGGATGGTTGTCTCATCTTGGAGTACATTCCTACAGAGGAGCAAGTTGCAGACATCTTCACTAAACCTTTAGCACCACCGCACTATCTTCAGTTGTGCTCCATGCTTGGGGTGAAGGAAGTTGTCCTTGGTGGGTCTCAGTGAGGCCTTCCTTCTTTCATGTTTTTTTTAGCATGCTTTTTTCTCTTTTTGGAGTAGAGTTTTTCCCATGAGGTTTTCTCTATTTCTCCACTTTACAGAGATTTGGTTGTAATTGGGTACCTTATCTGGCCTTGTTTCCGGGACCCAAGTTTACTTTCTTGCATTGTAGTTACCTTTGCTTTCTTGCATATGTTTGTAGCTGCACTTTTGCTCATCTTAAGGGGGGGTGTTTGAGTAAAGGTTTAAATTTAATCATGTTAATTAAATTACCTTTATCTCCTTCTTAACATTTCACCTTAGTTTGCATAATAAGACATTTAATAATTATATTAATTATTAAATGTGTTATCCTTTTAAAGCTTTTTGACCTATATGTGGTTGAAAACTCTTCTTTTGTAATTATTCTCTTTTACAGATTGTTGAATACAGAGCTCCATCTTTTTGAGCAATTTTACTGTGTTCTTGTTGCTTCTCTTTACTTCTCCCTGTAATAGGTTTTCTCAGCTTGCAGAGATCACTGGGCTCCTATGGCGTTGTAGTTTCTCAACTCCTACAGGAATTATATATCTTTTTATTTCTATTCCTTACATTATCCTATTTTGTGATATAAGATATCTTTTCTCTATCTAAAAGGAAACATATTTTCTTTATTCTCACTTATTTACCTCTCAAAAACTCCTTCATAGTTGATGGTCCTTTTTCTCTAGTTTTTCAAGTTTTCTCCTTCACAAATATATAATGCTAACTATTTTAGGTTTAGTGAGTTTCTCATATACCCCTTGTGACTACTTTAGACTTGGAATTCTATAGATACAAGATACCTTTTTAATATGCCTCAATTCAAGGACATGTCAATGAGTAGAAACCCTTTGAATTTTAAACCTTTCCATTTAATACCACTTGATGTAGTCTTGGATGGAAGGTCCAATGAAGAACTATCTAACCATGCATTCTTAATAAAATCCCACACAATTTATGTATAATGATACTTAAAACTAATATATTCCTATTATAATCAACTTGATTCAATATATGTATAACCAAGAATATAAATTACATCCTTAGTCTCCACCACAATGAGCTTATAACAAGCTAAGCCTCAACTATTCAATTATGATTTTAAACTACCTACAAGATTACTCTTAGCCACCATAGCCTTATTCAATAATTTAATTCACCATAACATTAAACATCTTTAGATACATATGCACAAATTATTTTTTAGATTCTTGTTCTTTGTTCATTGTGCACTTCTACATTAAAACATCATGAATACATATATATATGACAAACACATTGCTTTTAAACCTTAAAAATGGAAACATAACTCCCTCCATTATAATATAAATATTATATATGGTTTGAGTTTTCATTTTCCCCTATAGAGAATTTCTCCCATCCTCATGATATAAATCCCTGATGGACTAGATTTTCTTCACTGATGCTCAATTACATGTCATACTACTTGACAAGGGAGACATTTCCAATTCTTAGTCCACTACTAATACCCATGATTTTTTTTCCCATATAGTTTATCCCCTTTCCCCCTTTCTTCTTCTATCAAAAATTAATCCTGTAAAATAATGAATTTTCCCAAAGGAATCTAGCTCCTCACTTTGGTGAAATGACCTCTCTTCATCAAAATTTAACCATGTTCTTCTTAGGATCCCATTTGAAGGATATTGTAATTATGGAAACATCCACCTTGGATACAAAATATCATGAGGATCCCTCGTCATATGAAACCTCATTTTATCCTTTTGATATAACCCCTCAATTAAAACCCTCACTATGCTCTTACCTTTAGTGGCACTATCTCTCATCTCCCCTTTCCCACTCCTATTTCAAACCCACAACTATGAACCACTCTAGATATTATTAGCTCAAAAATTAGTCTAGATAATTCCTTATATATATTTTATAGCATTTAACATAATCATTGAATATCATAAATAATGTATTTTTTAACCTCTGAAGATTATTATCTAAGGAACTAGTGGAATGGGGAAATGATACCTTAGTTATTGTATTAGGTGTGCAATATATGTCAAGTCAATCAATCGTAAAATTTCATTACTAATCCTTGCACCAATAGGAATTGTTACAATAAATTTATGCACCTACAATTCCCACATTCTTAAATATGCCTAGATTAAAAATATGACCTTTAAGTCAACATTCATTGGTGACATTGCATAAAGAGTTTAAACAACTTCGATGTATTCTTAATGATTATATGAATTGTTTAGGCTCTAGGATGTTTGTTAGTATCAAAATTGTGCTTGAAATATGTATTTCCATCACATAACACAAAATATTTTGGTGAAATATCAATTATCCTTGTTGGTGATCTCATATAATTATCTCATGGAGGGCATACCATTATATGCAAGTATAGTTCACTTAATTATTTTACTACATATGAAATAACCATCTAATGTAATGATACATTTATTACATGTATAATTTCTACTCTACTTGAATGCAAACAATACTTATGGTAATGTATTTTACACTACATTCCAAACAATTGTTACCTTGGAGATAGTTTTTGTCAATAGGACATGAAGCAAAACAAGTTATATTTTATTTAATATAAATTGGTAAATATTCATAATGCATCTCTAGGTCCAAAAGTGTCACATTCTTTGTCCAAGATAAGAAAAACAATCCTTTCATCCATGCATAGTTTATCCAACCATGTATTTCTACATTTCGGATTCATCATATCCATCCAAGTTATCAAAGTCATGTCAAGATCATCATGTTTCTTTGGAAAAGGAGATCCTAGGTCTAATGGGTGGATCACTAAAATAAAACCTTTTCCAAGAACAGGTGTGGGAATCTAGATCAACAAGGATATGAGATTGAATTAAAACTTAAAAGGTGAATCAATCAACCTTGGAGATCTGAATTATTTTTGGGATTTTGTTTGTGATCTTGGAAGTGGGATTAATGGATTAAAAAAGTGACACAATGATGTAACTATGTAAACTATGAAAATGTAGTTTTTGTTATGAATTATGATAGACTAAAAATAGACAGACAAAATCAGAGTCCATAAACATAAAAGACAAACACAAAAGAACTTGGAGTTCAAATTTGGGTTGAATCTAGTTGGTCTAGAGTGCAAGGATGCCCTAGACTAAGGACTTGTTTCTTTAATTTGATTTCGCAAGCCTAAGGTCCCTAGTCTGTAGCTTCTTTCCTCTAGGTTTAGTTTTTAGATCTTGATTTGTTATTCAGAAAATATAGATTCCATGATTTGTCAACTTGTAGGGTTTTGATGCATGGATGAGAAAATTTCCTTCAATATTCCTCCAATTCAATTAAGATCTATAACCTACACACATGAAGAGAGAGAAAGGGTTCTACCATATATGAGCTTGCCTCAGTCAAACCCCATGTTGGTATTTCTACCTCCACAAGGGAAAAAATGATGATAAATAGAGTTTATCCTTTTGAGGGATATAGGCTAATTGAAAAAAAAGTAATGAACTGACACTTTGTTGCAACTCATCACTCATATCTAATCTCCTGGATGGACTAAAGACACACTCATCAGCTTCAAGGATTAATTGTTGCATGACTTGATTTGATTCAAGAAGACCTACAAGTGTTAGTGCTCAAAAACAAAATGCATGTAAAACATGAAAAAAAATGAACATACAACTTGACATGATGCTTGAATGACGTAATGTTGTAATAATCCTCAAAATTCTTCTCTTGAATGCTCTTGAATGCTTTTAGGACACTTGATTCGCTTAATTGAATTTTTAATATCTTTCTCCTCTTTAAAATTGTGAAAATATTATGTATTTATATGTCATTAATCTAATTTCCCGAAAATTAAACCCCAATAGTAGGTCCTACAATTAAAATATGAATTTCAAATAATAAATTATCAACACCAACATATTTAAATTTGGAGCCAAAATAGGTAGTCTAGGGCATCCTATGCCCTAGACTAGATTCCTGCTTTTTAGGGATCCAAAGTGTCACAGGAAAATATTAAATGCCTACTTTGATTTCCCATGTTTGATTTTTCAATTAATGAGCAATTACATGCATAATTAGGAAATTAGGTGCAAGCACATAGGGGAAGCAAAACCTAGTGTGAAATTGTTAAGGGTGACAATTTTGAACGCTACATTTAGCCCCCACTTTAGTGAGAGTGTGAAATTCCACTTAGAATCACACTAAAGTGAGAATATATCAAGAGGGGTTGAATTATACAAATATTAAAGAGATAGGGTGTCAATGAATCTGGGTAATTGTGTGAGCCCCCAGGATTCAAGATCCTATGGAAAGACAATATAAGGACAAGAGAACACACATGTGTGAAATGCAATACAACATGACAAACACAAAGCATACACGACAAAGACACATGACATAAACATAACATAAAGAAAACAACAAAAACAAACAAACATAATGCAAATACAAAGAAGACACATAAAACATAAACATAAGGGTTAGTTCTAGAGGATTCAAGTCAGCAAGGCAAAGAGACCTCACTCTTAGGTTTGTCTCAAATAAAAAATGTCACCTCTCGAATATGATGTTATTCAAGATAGTGCTCTCATAAGGACTAGTAAGTTGTGTTTTCCCAAGTCAATCATGAGTTACATAGATCCACTAGCTAGCAAGTTGTGTTATGCTAGGTGTCCATGCAATATGTGGGTTCCACAAAGCTAGCAAGTTGCATTATGCTAGATGAATCATGAAACACATGGCTCCATTGGTAAGCAAGTTGTGTTAAGCTAGGTGGCCATGTTAAAAGGGTGCTCAAGTTCATGAATTGGCAAGCTACGTTATGCCAAATTCATGGACTATCTTGGAAATCATGCCTCAAGGAGTGCACAAATTTTAATGTCATGGGTGACCATTTAATGTTGTAGGGTACAAAAATAATGTCAGGGGGTGCATAAAAATTTAACAAAAATCACCTTAGGGGTACATAAAGTTTAATGTCACGAGGGAAAAAATCAATAGGACACACCTAAGGGGGTGTTATGAATAACACCACCACAAAGGGTGCATGGAAACAACGTAAATTATTATGCTTTGAAGAACGCCACTCAACACATGACTGGTCACACTTTAGGGCATATGGTACCACCACAAAAGGGACACTACCATATATTTAAGGAGCCCATGTACATTAGATAACATCTTATAATATTACTACTAAGGGGGAAATTATGTGAGAAACAAGGCCACATCCTAGGGACATCATGTATAATATCACTGCTAGAAAGAGCCATATATCTAGTAGTCCTATTTAAAATTCTAATATGTGGGAGTACTATGCCCCTCAAGTACAATGTTAGTGTACTTGCTACACTAATATTTTAAGGAGATAATAGAATATAAAGGATCCCTTATACAAAGGAATACACCTTATAAGAGATTAACTACCTCTTGCCCCTAAGTGTAAAGGGGAAGGGAAAGCCTATGTGGATTGTGTTGCATTGCTCCTTGCATAATGAAATGTGATTGCATAAAATTAAACTTGGGCCCCCACGTATGGTAATGATTATCATGTGATACTACGATTACCACATAATAAGGAGAAAAATCCAAAGTTATTTAATCTATTATCTTATCAAATCTATTGTTGTAAGGGTCTAAATTTTATAATTTCTTCTTTAAGGTGTGATAGTTATTAGTATTGTGTCCAAAAAATAAATGATATGCACAAGAAGATGAGGTTTTATTCTTGTGTTGTACATCATTTCTTTCTTGCATAGGAGGTAATGTAATAAATCACAATTGTAAAAGTGTATGTAAAGTGCGCTCAGTCTCAAACAAGGGTTGTGGAGCAGGTAATAAACCTTTTCTAATAGGAGCATGAAGTTTGTGTGGTTTGGAGGATGGAGTAAATTTTGTATGAAAAGGTGGGAGACCTTGATAATGAATTCCTTTTGTATCATCAGATGGTATTTGTTCCAAAAGGGTGTAGATTTCATGTTCATTCTTTGTATCACAACCTCGTTTACTGAGAATCTTAAATCCTTGTCCATAGCATTGTTCCAAGCTAATGGGTGTATTAGTGAATTTATTTTCATAGGATGGGGGGTCTTTTATAGGTTCATCATGGTTGTCATTAGCAGGATCTCTCATGTGTGATGGGCAAGGTATGAATTGTAAAGTAATTTCTTTATGAGAATTGTAAAGCAACCCAATGTTGGTATCATTGGTATTGTTGGTCTTTGAGGATTGTGGGTAGGAAAAGGATAAAGGGAAACATGTTGGATTCAAGGTCAAGCATTGTAGTATTTAGGAATTCATCCATGATCACTTCCTCTTGCCTTGAGATGGAGGAACATGAGTTTCATTACTTGACAGATTATCATTACCAAACACATAGCAGGAAACATCAATCAAAGATTTCAACAAAGATAACATTTTACCAAAACATTCAACCATTATGACAATGTGTTATAATGAGCTACATGCACTGCAATTCAAATTGTTACAACACAATGAACAAAAAACTGAAAGCGTATATGGATAGGGAATCTTGAGTAGGATCAGCCATAGAGATTTGGGCAAAAATGACTTGGTCAAGGGTGCAATACATCCTAGACTAACAAGGTATTTTTTGTAAATTTCAAAATTTTGATGTGTTCTATAGTGTTTAAGTATTCTTTTCTATGACTACATGCAGGTACCGTGATAAATAAATCTCCAAAATTTTATAGAATTGTGATTTTGAAATGTGAAATGCAAGTATGCAAGCAATTTTCCAAAATATTCAAACAAAAAATGCAATACAAAATACCATTTTTTAGATTTTAAAATACAAAAATCCTTTGAAATCTAGAAATTTAAAAGCTTGATACCTTTTTGCAACAATAAGAATGCACTTTTTCACTTGTTTTTACTATATGCATATACCTTTATGAATGCTTTTAACACTTTTAGATATGATTTTAGATCTAATATGTCCTAATGCAGATTTGTAGATGTAATTATGATGATTGAAATTAACTCTATTTGAACTTTGAGTGCAATATGCTATGCATTTTTTATTTTTTAATACTTTTTCATGAAATGATGGATGCAAAACAAAACAAGATTTAAACTTAGATATAAGATTATATGATTCATATTTCAAAAGGAATATAATGCAAAATCAGTCAGGTTCACCAAAATGTTTCGTTGGAAAAGGCAATCCTAGGTCTAAAAGGTAGATCACTAAAATCAAACCTTTTCCAAGAACATGTGTGGGAATCTAGATCAATAATGATATGAGATTTACTTACAACCTAATAAGTGAATCAATCAACCATGGATCTAGATTCTTTTTGTGGTTTTGTTTGTGATCTTGGAAGTGGGCTTGATGGATTGAAAAATTGGTGCAATGATGTAACTATGTAAACTATGACAATGTAGTGTTTTGTTATGAATTATGACAAACTAAAAATAAATAGATAAAATTAGAGTCTAGAAACACAAAAGGTAGACATAGAAGAATCCAGAGATCAAATTTGGGTTGAACCTAGCTGGTTCAGGGTACAAGGATTCCCTAGATTGAGGACTTGTTTCCTAAATCTGATTTCACAATCTTGAGGTCCCTGGTTTGTAGTCTCTTTCCTTCGAGTTTGGTTTTCAAATCTTCATCTATTACTGAGAAAATATAGATTCTATGATTTTTCAACTTGTAGGGTTTTGATGCATGAATGAGAAATTTTCCTTCAATCTTCCTCCAATTCACTTTAGATCTATAACCTACACACATGAAGAGAGAGAAAGGGTTGTGCCATATAAGGGCTTGCCTCGATCAAACCTCATGTTGGTATTTCTACCCCCACAATGGAAAAATTAATGATAAATAGAGCTTATCCTTTTGAGCCCGATAGAGGCTAAATGATTTAACACTTTGTACGCAACTCACCACTCGAATTTGATCTCCTTGATGGACTGAAGTCACACTCATCACCTTCAAGGATTAATTGTTGCTTGACTTGATTTTATTTGAAGACCTACAAGTGTTAGTGCTCAAAAACAAAATGTATGCAAAACATGAACTAACTCACATATAACTTGACATGATGCTTGAATGACACAATGTTGCAATAATCCTCAAAAAAATTCTCTTGAATACTCTTGAATGGTTTTAGGACACTTGATTTGCTCAATTGAATTCTCAATATCTTTCTCCTTTTTGGAATTGTGAAAATACTATGTATTTATATGTCATTAATCTAATTTCCCAAAAATTAAACCCTGATAGCCGACAATTGAAATTTGAATTTCAAATAGTAAATTACCGACACCAACATATTTAAATTTGGAGCCAAAATAGGCAGACTAGGGCACCCTATGCCCTAGACTAGATTCTTGCTTTTCATGGATTCAAAGTTTCAGGGGAAAATATCAAATGCCTACTTTGATTTCCCATGTTTGATTTTCCAATAAATGGGAAATTACATGCATAATTAGGAAATTAGGTGCAAGCACATAGGGGGAAGCAAAACCTAGTGTGAAATTGTCAAGGGTGACAATTTTCAATGTGAAACATCCATGTAATATCACCTAAGGATATCATTCATTTGGGATCTAATAGATCTAGGTTTCTAAAATAATCATCTAATCCAACCTTCACTTTAGACCTTTGAGTCTAGAAAATGTTTCCCTCTTTTCCACTCATTTATCCAACTCATCAAGCATCAATTCCTATGCCCTTTTCCATATCAAATCCTTAAATCAAGTATAATGTATTCTATCACAAAGAAAAACCACCAAACTCATAATTCTTGAATAAAATACCTTCCATGTAGCCAATCCCTCATATAATAGTTTGAGCTTTCTTAGGAGAACTATCCAAACCCTTTTACAAAAATTTATTGATACAGATGAGGACACTCCTAATGAACCTAAGTACACTCTTGATCCCAACAACCTCCTTAATTCTAAAAGAGGACATGACCTTATGAATATATTTATTGAAATAAAAAATATCCAATCCAAAGGAAATTCATTGAATCGATGGCTAAATTACCACCTAATTATGTCTAAGCTCCATCCTTAACAACATAGTGTTCCTTGACACCATAGATCCTGACCATGCCCATACCAACCTTCATCTAGAACACAAAACCATGTGCCCCAAACTAAACATTCATTTACCATCAAGGGTAAGGAAAAACACATGAGGACCATGCCCAATGAATAACATGAGCCTCCAACCCCAAAAACCCCCAAATACCCCATCAATTAGTCTAGCCACATGATCTAGGGCTAAACAACATGCTTCTGAATAAAAAATATCTCCATTATAATTAACCAATGAAATTCCTATATTTCTACCTCTAACATGACCATCCTTGGTTCCCCTACTAAAGATTTGACCCCAATTCCCTAGGTCACACACACCAACACAAGCATATAACATCTCCCAAAAATTAATGTACCCCCAACATCACTCACATCAATACAACTTCTAATCTCTTGTACCATTACTTAGTTCATTTTTAAACAAGAATTTCAAGCCATGAAATATGCAACTTCAAATAAATCTAAGACAAGACCCATAAAAAATTATATACCTTTAAGGAGTTATGTCCATATCCTTTTGACTACTCTATCTTACAAATTTTATAATTTAAAACATTATTGTACACATAATGTCTAAATTTCCAATCAAATTAAGTGTGCATATATCCTACATCACTTATATTCAAACAATCCTTCATTTAATCAAATACAGGTAAAATTAATAGATTGGATTTAAATTTCGTGTAAATAATTTAATTATATTATATTATTAAATAATTTCATGTATGAATCTTGAGTTTTTACATATGATGATTGAATGTATGAATTTAAATTGCAAGATTAAATTAAAGGTTTTAAAGTTCAACTTGTATATTAAAATTTTTTGTTTTAAAATTAAATGTAATATTTTTTAATTATGCATATCTCTATTAATACATATGGTTGATCAGACTTCTCATTAGTCCAATTAGCTTGATGAGGAGACTCGTTTTAGGTCTACTCTATATGATGACACCATTTGGAGATTAGATGTTTCCTTGAGATGTTTAGAGAAAACAATACATAACATTAACACCCCAAACTTGTCAAATAGAGACAAGTTAGTTACTATAAGGGATGAGATTACACATATGATTGGAGTCATTCAATCATACAATCCCTATGATGAGATTAGCATTGAGTAGTTTTATCTTTCCCTTTCTAGGAGTGTTATTGGCTATGAGAAATGGTCATCCATTTCCATGATATTTTCATTAGATAGTGTTCATAGCATGTTATCATTTTAACAAAGACGAAATAGAGTGAGAGGCTATTTGTTCACTAGGTGTGCAAACCAGCTTATGGATCCTTTCATTTATCCTAGATGGTTGGAAACACATAATAGTTGGTCTCATAATGATGAGTTTACACTCTATTTTTGTAAATAATTATATGTTGAGTTTCATTTACATCTAGATGTGGATTATACATTTTTTCCTCAGTATGTTAGATAAGGGAGAGGGAGGTTTACTGACAAACCTCAATTTAGTTGAATAGACTTGCCATCGCCTATCAACAAGAGGGCATTAGTTGGTCTAAACCTTTTGGTTCTTCCAAAACATTTGGAACTAGCAACAACCAGAGAGCTAACAATCACCCTTGCTAGATGTAATATTTTTGACAACATTTCCACTATTGCTACTCAAGTCTATCAAATGACATCTGATCATATTGGTAGATATTTATTATGCACACATATTAGTCTTCCTCCCACCAAGGTTGCATCTAGTAGTTATGATCCATATATTTGTGTTGATCTATGATCACCATATGATTTGGCATAGATGAGTGAAATGAATATGTGCAATGTATATGCATACTCCATCAATGATTTATTAGCAGCATACCAATTTATTAGTGAGTATGGGATTCCTCTAGATGATATATCAGAACATATTAGATGAAATTCTACTAGACATATGAGTTAGAGTGAAACAAATTCACAAGGTACAAGGGGACATCGGGATATTCCACATCATCCTATAACCCCCCGTCAACATGTATAGATTGATTCTACAACTTGCCCCCCTTAGCATGTCCCAAATTAGGTTGATGTTACTACACCTGATTTTATAGGAGGCAAATATAGTGCACTTATTTTTAGCACTAACACTATACCATGTAAAATTGTTCTCATGTCCATACATTCTTTTGAGATCAGTGACAAAGTCCTCCAAACTGCAATGTAGGTATAATATATATATATATATATATATATATATAGTGTTTGAAAAATTCACATGTATGTTTCAAAATTAATTTTAATCTAGTTCTAACTCTTGATTGAAATCATGTATTTGAAATATTTTAGGAGTATGATACTATTTTTCCAGGCTTTGAAGATTTGCAGCATGCTAACGATCCTATGCATCATAATGAGGTATTTAAAGTAAATTTTACATTTACACATTGAAAGTACACAACTTTGAACTAACTTTATCTATACACATGATGCTACTACACCTGATTTTATAGGAGGCAAATATAGTGCACTTATTTTTAGCACTAACACTATACCACGTAAAATTGTTCTCATGTCCATACATTCTTTTGAGATCAGTGACAAAGTCCTCCAAACTGCAATGTAGGTATAATATATATATATATATATATATATATTGTGTTTGAAAAATTCACATGTATGTTTCAAAATTAATTTTAATCTAGTTCTAACTCTTGATTGAAATCATGTATTTGAAATATTTTAGGAGTATGATACTATTTTTCCAGGCTTTGAAGATATGCAGCATGCTAACGATCCTATGCATTATAATGAGGTATTTAAAGTAAATTTTGCATTCACACATTGAAAGTACACAACTTTGAACTAACTTTATATATACACATGTACATTAAATTAAATCTAAGAATTTTTTTTAATAAATGTATTAAATTTATATATGCATACATGTACTTTCTTGTGCAAGGCTCGGGACAAGGATCAGGACAGGGATTGAGATAGGGCTCGTTACACAACGAGGCAGATTCATCTATACGTAGACATATTAGACATTCTCAGTTTTTAGTTGTTTTACATGTGCACATGTACATTATGTACATGTAATTTATATTTATGTTTTATGAGTTCATTATATCTTTAGATGTGAACATTCTCATTGTGATTTCACATGTTTTATGCACACATACAATGTATGTTATATACACTTATATTTTACATGTATGTGAACATTAATTGATTTATGAGTTTTTTATGTTTTACACACACACTAGAACATATTAGATCTCATGTTTTACACCAAGACATCCTTTATATGTTTTATGAACATGTAAATTATAAATATGTTTTATGGTTTGAAAAATTTTTAACGACCTTTGGATTAAATACATGGATTAATTTTAATTATGCACCTAATTACATCTAGATTATATGTTAAATTAGTTTATGATTTACAACTAGATGGGGTTAAACTTATGATATTATTTTATGGATGTTTCATGTTATATATGTTGTACAAGTATTCTATCATGTTGTGTTGTGTGGATATGGCTAATATTTTAAATGAGCATGTGAACATGTAAATTATAAATATGTTTTATGGTTTGAATAATTTTTAATGACCTTTGGATTAAATACATGGATTAATTTTAATTATGCACCTAATTACATCTAGATTATATGTTAAATTAGTTTATGATTTACAACTAGATGAGGTTAAATTTATGATATTATTTTATGGATGTTTCATGTTATATATGTTGTACAAGTCATCTATCAAGTTGTGTTGTGTGGATAGGGCTAATATTTTAAATGAGCATGTGTACAGGCATAATTTTAGATTGAAAGATAGTTGATCTATGGATAAATAAGTCAACTTGCAAGTTCACATATGTATGTTTCTTCTTTATGAAATATTTCACTTAGAAATTTAAATTGATCATTTTAAACATGATCAAGCTCCTCTTTATGTATAAAAATTAATGATATAAATTTTTTGTATATTCTACTAAAATAATTGATAGAACAATATTCAATTTTATTACTAAAAAAGTACAAATTTCTTAGAAGGGAGAAATTGTAAATGAAAAAAAAAAGACGATCTAAACATTAACTATCTATTAGACACATGTAACATAATTAAGAATCTAGAGTTATACGATATATACTTGTAAGAAATGTATTATGACATTCCTTCTACAATCATCCCTAGAATTTTGTTTAGAATGGATTTCATCTCTTATATCCAACTCCTCTATATCACACTCTATTTTAGAATGGATTTCATCTCTTATATCCAACTCCTCTATATCACACTCAATTACATGTATCCCTTTCTAGAAAGAGGGAAAATAAGAAGAATTTACAGAGGTCATATAAACATAGTATCAAATATGTTTTGTTTAAAGTTCTTCAAACCTATTTTTCCTCAAACATCAATTTTATCTTTTAAATATGAAATTTGATTAGAGAGAACTTGTAAATGTGAACCATGTGAAGTATTACATTCAAATTCACCATAAATTAGTTAAAGTTAAAGGTAAGGAAATTGAAGGGGAAATTGGTGTTGGAAAAAGACACTACAAATGTTTTTTTGTGTTGTCATTGATGGCAACCCTAGTCAGTGATTCAATCCGCATGTCATCATTTGATCATATTGACAGACAGATTGAAGATAGTCAAGCTAGAACAGAGCATCCGACAGTTTTGTGTTCATCAATTCACATGAAATTTTATGTTGTCATTTCGAGTTGTGGATCTCAGGAAAGATCATTTGACGTATGATCTATATTATCCTTGAATCTTAGAGCCTCGTATCGATCCGTGTGCAAGTTAGAAGATCTGGTTGGTAAATTTTTTGTTTAACAGTGCATGAAGGCCGACTAAGTGAATATAGTTGTTGCAGATATTCAAGGAGTAATTGTTTAAATTTTTTTGTGTTTGAGCATGTTGATTTGGGTCCTCACTATGTTGTGGCCGACTTTGGTGGATACGCATTGATTATTATTTATGATTTGAGCAGACAGTTTGTAAATATTTTTCTTATTTTATTGAAGTCGACTTGTAGCAATTAAATCTTTAGTTGCGAATATATATAAGCGATCGATTATATCATTTTGATATATGTATGGAGTATGTTAGCGTGTGTTGTGAATATCAGAAGGATTGAAGAGCGATTATGCACAGTTTCACTTGTGAATAAAAGGATTTTGTGAAGCGAGTTGAAGCAGACAAAGCATAAGTGAAAAATCAGATAGAAGGTCAAAGAATTTGATTGATGAGCTTAATCAGAACTATTCTCAGGAATTTGTAGATTCTATTTCATAGTTCATCACTCCAGTTGTCTTTTGACATTGATTGTAAAGCAATAAGCATTTCTATTTTTTAGCAATGAGCTCTAGGTAGTGTGCTTGAATGCAAGTGCATTCCCATTTTTGTAAACATCTTTCTGAGTATACTCAAATCATATTGTGGATTGACCTCCACCATGGTTTTTCCTCTAACACAGTTTCCACATAAAAATCCTTGTGTTATGGTGTTGTGGTTATTTGTCTTATGTTCATGCATCTTTATTTTGGTTGAATGTTATTAGTACTTTAAGGATTAGATTAATAAAGTTAAAAATTGTAGAAACTAATTCACCCCCCCTCTCAGTGTTCCTTGATTCCAACAATTGTGAGATATGCTAATACCTATTGGTATGATTGGAAGATAATAAAAAATGGTGGTGGAGGAATCAATAAACATCAATAATGTTTTAGTTAACTTTACATATCTTGCACTCTAGTTTTGTGGCCTCATTTTTTACTATTTGGAATGAAGTGCCTGGCCCTTCTCATGATGATATTTAGGTAAGTTAGTGTTGTTAAGCCATCTCTAGCAACACAAAATTCCCCCATCAATATGGGAGATGAATGGATAAGAAAATAAAAAGAGTAGAATTGAAAATTAAGGGTCAATTAGAAAAGATTGGGTATCTCCTTATTTATTTCCTTATAAAATTATCATTTCAATGTTGTGGCTTCAACAAAGATATATTTAAATAATTTTCACATATATAGTGGTAAAGAGGCTCACTTAAGAGCACAACTTAATTGGAATAAGACAATTGGATTTAAATTTCTAACATTATTGTTCTACTTCTTCAAGCACAACCATGATAAAGGATGGGTCACTTGCATACTCAACTAGAATAATCAAAATTTCCATGACTTTGATACAATCAAGGGCATCTTCCTCCAAGACTAGAAATAGTTTGTGTAAAAATCCATATAGAGTGATCCACTCCAACCAAACATTAAATATTTCTGGAAAAAAATATTTTAACTAAAGTGGATCAAGATCAAAAAATCTACCTCAATAGATTATTCTCACTAGAATATTTTTATGCATCTTTGAAATATATCTAGGATCATATGAAATAAGTCTCAAAACATATAGATTGATAATAGATTTTTTAAGACCACATGGTCCTATATTGGGGGGGATTTTAATTTTTTGTGTAAATTAAATCTATTGAGAAGGGATTTATTTCCCCACCATCAATCAAGGCCTTATTAAACTTGTGTGTTAAGGATAGAGTGAAAACTCTATTTTAGGATAGACACATCACCTTGATGAAAACTTCTTACAATTTTTGGTAAAAGCTATAGCTATAAGTGTCAAGCATAGGGTCCATGAAAGTTTAAGGAACAAGAAAACAACATTCTTAGGTAGTATATTCATCGTAGAAAACTTGAAATTTAAATATCTAAGAAAAAAATTAAATGTTTGGTTCAAATAATTTCAATATAGCAATATGAATACCCAATCCAAAATATAAATTCATGATGTCTAGGATTGTATAAAATATGAAATATCTCATCTAAACAATCAAGTATGAAAAAATTAAAAATCCAAATGTCCCACCATCTAATCCAAAAAAAAATCCAAATTTAGATCACAACATGGAATGAAATTATTTGAATTTTTATATAATAAAATATTTTAAACTTAGGTCCAAATATTACAATATGTATATATGATCATATAAAATATACATACATTACTTAAAGCTCTTGGTACTGTGAATCCTTGAGTTTATCCTATCCTAAAGGTGCAAAATAACTAAAATGCAATATAAAAAAACACAAGGAACACCTCAAAGATTAGCCTAAGGAATGATAACACAAAGAAAGATAGCAAAATAATGATTGTAAATGATTATACATTTGTGTTGTTGAATCCCTTGGTTGGGACTTGATGTTTGAAAGCTTGTGTGCTCCTTGGATGGCTATGGAAATGGCTAGATGCAAGATGAACAATATGATAAAATGCAAATGCTAATGGCTAAATGACTTGATTAGATGAGTGAAAATGCTTGCAAGTTGAGTAATCAAATTGGTAGCATAAGGGTGTAAATGGCTAAGTGTTCTAAATGGATTAGAAGAGGCGGTATTTATAGAAGAATTTGAATTCTCTAGAGAATTCAATGGTTGAGATTAAGCCAACAAAGCCAAGATGAAGGGCTATGGTGAGTTGAGGACTCACAAGCCCTCACATCTTGACATGTGGAGGGTGAAGTGGCCTAGGATGTGATGATGTGTAAGTGAGGTGGAAGAAGGACATGTGATGTGTAAGAAGGACAAGTACCTTGCAAGTACATTGGGAGATGAGAAGATTCCTTGGAGGAATAAATGTGAATTAAAAATTTACATGCTTGGAAGAATCCCATGGAAAAAACAAGGTTCCAAAAAGGGAAGCACTTGTCCACATGTGACTTGATGTGACAAGTCAAAGATTCTAGAAGATGCATGGGAAAAGGGAATTCTTAGAGGAATAAATGTGAATTAAAGAGAGAATTCTTGGATGAATAAAAAAGAATTAAAAATTCCTTGGGGGATGGGGAGAGTTGACTAAGGTACTAATTAAGCTTAACTAATAAGTAATTAGAAGATAATTAGAGGGGAATGAGGATTAGAATCCAACTTGCAAATGTTGGAGGATGTGACACGTCCTAATCAAGGATTAGGCATGTGCACATCCCTAATGAAGAGATTAGGAGATTGATTAAGATTAAAAAAAAGATGTGACTTGTGAGGAATTAAATAAATGTCATATTTATTTAATTCATTTGATGAAAGGGGGATTAAGGAGGGTAAGGTATTTAATTATTTAACTAGATACCTTAGGGATTAGAAGAATTTTGGAAGGGTATTAATTAAATAATAGCGATATTACTTAATTAATGCAAATAAGAGGATGTTTAGACGAAAGGGGATAAATTTGGATAAATTAAGTGTCCAAATTTAGGTGTCTACAGGTGCATATAACCTGAACCCTCTATCTTTTATTATCTCTAAAATATTTTCATGATCTTTAATAAACAACCTCCACTTTTGTTGGCCACGTCCTCTTTTTTGTTAAGTTTCAAAATGTATTCTTCTTGCTATAACTAAGTGACTATAATGTGAACCTTTTGTCTTGGCATATAATGAATAAATATAATATCATTTTTATCTATCTTTATTTTTTGATAATATGTGCCTTCAACAACGACTGGTCTAATGGGATACTCTATCCATAACCATCTATCGTTGATTGTGAAAATTTGTATTTTGGTTGTGTACACCTTAGTAGATAGTAATCTACACCTTTTATATTGTTAGGATCTGCAATCACAACAAAATATCTCTTGTATACCATGTAGTAAACATACACATGATCAAATTAGAGTTTTAACAAATCATTCAAATCTTTCTAATCGTGCTCAAATTAGGTAGAATATAAATCAATTTTAAGTTAAAATTTATTTTAAAAATTTAAAATTTACCTATAACAACTAAATCAAATACGCGTTCATAATTAGCTAAATATAGAGGATCATAGACATCTACGATGTAATTATCTTCAAAAAGAGGCATTGATACTAATTATTTTATTTCCCATTGTGAAACATACCCCTCCATAATATTCTCACATAGTAGAGTATTTGCATTGTTCTCAATGAAATCAACACAAAAAAATATTTTTCTCTCACTTGAATAACAAGAGGTTTGCTATGTCCTATAGTCATGACTTGATGCAAATTTCTAATACCATTAATTTTTTAACAATTATAAGGATTTATTGATCAATATCTATAAATTTTGAACATCCAATTAAGAAGTGTATTTGAGAATTCATTTCATGTACACTTTCAAATTTAAATAGCAAATTCAATGTACTTGTAACTTCCCAAAAATAGTGTTTGTTGTATATTGAGTTGTGAACACCAAAATGAATTTTGCACCATTCAACAATTTCATTTGCATTTTGTATGGAGTTACCTACAAGTTCATGTTGGTGAATTTTTGGGTTAGGAGGTTTAAATATTTAAAAAATAATAGAACTATTAAGAAAGGTGATATGAATAAATCACCACAAGGCATGAAGTACATAATAAAAATTTTGAACAATAAATTTAAATTTGTATTCCTTATGGTGTTACTTGCAAGTTCATGTCACACACTCCTGCTTCATCATACTCTCCTTTTCCATTTCCACTCTCATAAAAACTCCACAAAAACTTTATGTTATGTCTAGCATGTTGTTGGCTTAACCAATTAAAATCTTTTGCAGACTTAAATTGTCCTATTAAGTTACAAACAATTTCATTCAAACCAAATCATTTAAAAAAACTATTTGTTCCTATAAGTAACTAAACAATTCAAGTCTTAAAGTTATAAATAAAATTATATAAATTTTCTTTTAAAAAATCAACACTTACTAGCACATCCATCAGACCATATCCAACATTGTAAAGCATTTATGCCATGTCATCTCAAGTCTTCATAAAACATTTTGAAACAATAGGATACATAGCTTCCATCATGACTTGTATCATCACTAATATAAAAGTGAACCTCCTTGATGATAATTCATTCATATTTTCTATTTTCTACACCATCCACATGTAACTCAGCACGCCTACAACAAACTTGTACAAAGATTGCAAATTTCTTTGAATGATAATATTGACTTTGAATCTTAGTTTGAGGACTAAATGTATAGTTCTCAAAAAAATTACAATAGAGAGAATATAACCTAGTGAAAAGAAATTATTTGAGTTACAAAATTTCTTAGCTTGCCATCTTGCACCATGACAATGTTGGATATGTGGATATATGATATTATGAAATTTATTCATAAAATCATTGTAAGACAATTTCTCTCTTTCAGAACAATTTTTTTGGTCTCAACTCCTAACTTCGCTGAGTATTTCTCATATTTCAAATCTCTTCCATATAACTTGCATTGAATGATCAATATTCTCAAATTTTAAAAGATTCTCCAAATTTCCACAATCATTACATATATTTGTTATACATTGTGTGTTGAATTCATTTGAATCTTTTAATTTTTCACATACAAGAGACTTCACAAATCATGTTACACTTCCAGTGATGACTACATTTGGATTAATTGCTACAATAAATTTTGTAAATGACTGTAAGTGTAGACGAAATTCAACATGATTTCAACAAGTTTCATGTATTTATTTATATGTACAAAACAAGGTTGTAATCTCTCAAACATATTTTGACAAATCTTCCCCTGTGAAAATTCTTGCTTGAATGCTTCAAAAATTTTACTTTATGTTGTATCTATAAAATGTTTTAGATGATAAATTTTTGTATTGTCTTCACCTATTATTTGTATAGTGTCCCTTTTATTGGAAGAAACATGAGAGTGGTTGGTATAATATTCAATTACATGTTTCTCTACATCTTCTGAAATTCTATCTTTTCGGGGAACCCTACAAATATTTACCCAATTATTTTAATATTTTCTTCTAATCTATTTCTCTTCATAATATATCTTTGAACAATTCTCCTAGATACATTTAGTAATTGGGAAATTGTTTGAACTTGACTTCTATGTGATATTTTCTTACTAGAAATTGCAGTCATCAATTCTTTGCATGCATCACTTAAATCAATAGCTCAACTCTTTCTTTCAATACAATTCAATGATTCTTGCATGTTTTCAAAAATTGTTTGTTTTAACAAATTTGATGGATTTTTCTTATTATCTACCTCTAACAACTCCAAAATAGGGGTCATTTATTTTTCCTAAATAACTTTGCACATAATTGTGTTATTCCAATTAGAGAGTTTTCTTAAAAAAATTCATCCCAAATTTTTTTAGAGTGTAATTTTATTGTGCTTTTGGATAGCATATCTTTAGGTGAAATCCTCATCCATCTCCATCATATTTCCCATACCGTACAAAAAAAAATCTATCACTATTATTCAATTCATTCATGTACCTCTACATTAACTTGTTCATCAATAATTTCAATGGGTTGTTATTGACTAGATGTTCCTTGATCCATTTTTTGGTCTGTCTTTTTCAATCATACAACCTTGGTCTAGTCCTTTTATTCTCCATCATAAATTTCTCAAGTTTTAATTCACCTACATACACATGTACACATACATATATTGAACATAATTTAATTCAAAGAGAAATATATGGTTTTATAAGATCATTTGGGCAATATATATGAAATATACTTAAAAACTTTAACCTTTTCTATTTGATATGGAAATATCTATGAAAACATATTCTTTAGAAAAAAACTAAGGAGAGAAAAGGAGAGGAAGAGAGAGATGGGGGGTAGGTATCTAAGGGGAAAGAGAGAGAGAAAAAGAGAGAGGGGTATCTAAGGAGAGAGAGAGGGTAGCACTACATGTATGATAAAAGGAGAGAGGGAGAGATGACATAGGGGTATATAAGGAGAGAGAGAAAGAGAGTATCACTATGGTCATTCCCCCAAGGTAGAACCTAAGAAAGAGAGGTATCTAGGAGAGAGAGAGAGGCTAGCTCACTATGGTAGGAGAGAGACTCGTATATAAGGAGAGAGAGAGTAGGTATCTAAGGAGAGAGAGGGTAGAACTACATGTATGACAAAAGGAGGGAGAGATGAGAGAGAGTGGTATATAAGGAGAGAGAGAGAGAGTAGCACTATGGTCATGCCCCCAAGGTAGAACCTAAGAGAGACAAGTATCTAAGGAGAGAGAGAGAGAGAGAGGTTAGCTCACTATGGTAGAAGGAGAGAGGCTAGTAAAATAAACATGGTTTATATCAAACTAGATTCCTTTAAAGAGAAACCAACTCATATAACTCTAATTTCTTAATGTAAGATAAGACTAGTAAAATGAATTTAAGAGAGAGAGTAGGTATCTACTTGGAGAGAGAGAGAGGGTAGCACATGTATGGCAGAAGGAGAGAGGGAGATATGGAAGAGATGGATATCTAAGGAGAGAGAGAGAGAGGGTAGCACTATGGTCATGCCCCCAAGGTAGAACCTGAGAGACGGAGAGAAGAGATAGAGGCTCGTATATAAGGAGAGAGAGAGAGGGAGAGAGAAAGTTCTATATATTAAATGGAAGGATCCTTATTATAAATTTATGGTAAATTGAATTATTTATATTGTTAGCTTCCTTTAAAGATAAACCAACTCATAGTTCTAATTTCTTAATTTGTAAGATAAGACTAATATAATGAGAGAGAGAGAGAGAGAGAGAGAGAGAGAGAGAGAGAGAGAGAGAGAGAGAGGGTAGCACTACATGTATGATGGGAGAGAGGGAGAGATGATAGAAGTATATATAAGGTGAGAGGGTAGCACTATGGTCATGTCCCCAAGGTAGAACTTGAGAGGGGGAGATGTAAGAGAGAGAGGTAGCATAATGAATTTATGGTAAATTGAACATAGTTTAAATATTGTTAGCTTCCTTTCAAGAGAAACCAACTCATAGAACCTCAATTTATTAATGTAAGATACGACTAATAAAATAAAAAATAATATTGCTACATTTTATAACACAAAATAGTAGTTTTCACTTCAATCTTATCAAATGTTTAATTTACTTAATTAAAACACATTTTATTATGTAAACTATTGAGTTGAGAATGAGAAATAGTAAAATAACTATTTGGATTTAGAGAAAAAATTAGAAAAATTAATTATAATATAGAAATAAGGAGAGGATAGGGAACCTATCAATTGCATCCAACAACTCACTATCTTGGATACTAATTTACACTCACATTGGACCAAATTAATTTTTTCTATGTTGGTGTCCTATGTTTCATGTCGTCATCTTAGGATTGTCTAAAATGAAATTTATTCTCTAGAAATTACTTTTTCTACACACCAAGAGATAGAAGCATACAAAAAAATACGAGCTAGAAACTAATTTATGAAGGTACATGTAAATTCTAAAAACTAAACCTAAGCTAGTTCTATTTAAATGAAACCTACATTAGCCTAAATTTTCTTCTATGAGTTGTCAATAAAGTGAGGAATATTTTTTTTTAGTACATGTGCACTTAGCCTTTGTATATATAGGTTTAAATTGAGATCTAGAGAGAGGGGGGAAGGAGGGAGAGAGAGAGATACACAGAGAGAGGGAGGAGGGAGGGAGGGAGAGAGAGAAAGGAGGGATGGAGAGAAAGAGGGGGGGAGAAAGAGAGAAGAGGGAGGGGAGATTGATATAAGGAGGAGAAGACAGAGACAGAGACAGAGAGAGGAGATAGGGTGGGAGGGAGAGAGAGAGAGAGAGGTAGGTAGGTAGGTAGGAGTTAAGTATACATACAAAAAACCTAAAAGTGAGTAAATAATCAAGTGTAATCCCATGTAAACCTTCTAAATTAATCAATGACAAGTTGAAAATCATCATACCTAAACATTTATAGCATCTCTTTTCAAAATAAGTCCTTTTTTGTATTTTCTCTAGATGCTTGAATTGAAAAAATATTATATATATATATATATATATATATTTATGAAGGTTTTCGGTCAGAAGGCTTCTAGTCAATAACCTAACAAATTTTTGGTCGAAAAGGTTTCAACCAAAAAAATTTCAACCCAAAATGTTTCGGTCAAACCCATCTATGTGGCATCCTTGTTGGCAGAAAATTCATCCTTTTTTAGAATTTTCTAAAACTTTCCACTTGAATTGAATACTTCTTCAATCACAATGATTTAGAAATTTACCCTTTTACAGAGCTTGGAGTTGAAAATCCAAATATATTTTTTTTTTGATATTTTGATTAGTTGTAATATATATTTAAATGTTGGAAGTAGGTTGTTATAAAAAATGAAGTTGATTAGAAAATAGAACAAAAATACTAAAACATATAAAAATATTTTGAAAAATATATGGTACACAAGGGGAGAGAATCCTCTCCAAAAGGGTATAATTTTTTTTGAAAATGATAAAAAAAAAAGATAAAAGTTTTTTATTAAGGTGAAATAGGTTTTAAAGGGACCCGAAACTCTTACACAAAATGCAAGAATAATAATGTTCAATGAAACACATCTGCAACCAAACAAGCTTTACAGGGACCTAAAACCCAAAAGTCTAAAGTAGTCTAAACAAAAACCAGAGAACCAACAACTAACCTACCAATAAGCAATAGCTAAGCAGTTAGAAACAAACTGTAAAACTTCTATAATTCTTTAAGGGTATTAGCCGCTTCTAGCTCATGCTGATAAAATATCTAATGAAGATCAACCAAGATAATCAAATCATTCTTCTCTTCTTGGAAAGATTTCTTCTTTCCCCTTGTGCACATACTTGGTCCTTTCTACTCAATGTGGCTTTGTTTTCCTTTAGCTTTGTGAGCCTTTTCCATCTTATCAACAACAATTGAGGCATCAATAAGTTGGTCTTCCCTAAGTTCCTTCAACTTCTCAATAAGGACACAAATACCTTCAACATTGTTTTGAATGGTGCACTAGCTAATTTTAATCGCCCTTTCCAAGTTCTAATTAATCTACATCATTTTTGCTTCCAAACCCTTGACCCAGTTCTCATAATCTTCTTTCATTAGACTAACTTCAGTCATAATTCCTTTCATCACCAACTGAATATCCTTTTCCCCATTCTTTGCATTCATAGAATCTTTTGCGTCCCCTTTGACATCAATTTTATTCTGCATTGATCTTAGCTTAACATTAATCTAATTCAATTCAAGAAAAAACCATTCAATTAAACGAAACTGACCCACCACCCTGTCCTTAGCTAACCCCAAGATATTATATATATCCTCTTTATTAATGTTCAATTGTGGGAAATCCTCAAACAAATATTGAGATAAAATATGGCTAACTTTAGCATTATTAGGGGTAAGATTAGGGCTTTTACCACTACAACCTGCTTGCAAATTAGCCTTAACTCCATTTTACCCTCGCCTTTACCACCTTTCTCCCAATTATCATAATTTTTGTATGTTTTCTTCTCATTTGAAAAGATATGAATATCTTCATGTATAAAGCCCTTTGTTTGTGACCCGCTCAACCAAGAAATTTGAGTTCAATCCCTCTTCTTAGCCAACTTATCCTTCATCAACTTCTCATCCTCGGAAAAAGAATTAGACACAATTTCTAGTTCATCCTCTTCTTTCCACTCCTTATCCCCATATGAAGTAGATTCTGAACCCTAATCAGAAGAGACAATGTGAGCCTTAAGAGTGTGTTTCAAAGGAAGCTTCTTGACCATAGTGGGAGAAGGGAGAGATTTCAGATACTCCATAATCAATACGATAAGGCCCTCGTGCAAAACAAGCAATTTTTCATTTTTTTTCTTTTCTTTAAGACCGAATTCCAGTGAAGCAAGAAGGTAAAATGGAAAAGAAACCAAATGCTTATGGTGGAAATGATTTAGTTGAATGAAATGGAAACCATACATATGTGTGTACCTTCTATCGAGAGTAAAATAGAACATGAGCACCTCTGCCACCTCTGCCCAAACTGGTTTTATTAACAGGTGATCATACCCTCCCACATTGTATTCTAACAACTCCTAGCCCTCAAAACCCTTCAAGAACTATTTAACCACACCTTGAAAAGCTTTCCTTTCTTTGGATAACTTTTTATCCTAGGTGGAGAGACCAGTGATTTTCGTTGTAAGGTCCTCTGTGATAATTAATTCCTTCCCATCATCCTTGGTAGTTTGATCCTTCCAACCATTAACAAAGGCCTTAGTGATTTCAAGGTCATTACTTTGTAGCTTCTCTAGGTAGGGAGTAACACCTCCATCTTTGAGAATCTTCCAAACCATGGCTTTGTTTTTTATATCCTCATAGGACGAGGACTCATTTTTTCTTCTATCCCCTCCCATTTTAGCTCATCTAAGAAACAAGGAAATGAAAATAGTCTTTCGATCCCACAAGAAACACTTTTGAAGACCCTCTAAAATTCCCATAATTTGTGTGAGAGGACAACAGGCATTGATTACCATCAAACAAATTCCCAAGGCATATCTTTTGCAAATCATTAAATCATAAGGCCTTTTCAGACTCTTCCTCCCATTATTAAAACACCCTACCATTACAAGCCCTTTTCATATCATAATTAATAAGATTTTAAATGTGAAAGGGAACAATATTCATACCCCAGGACTGGGATGATCATTGCCCACGCCAATATTAGCAAAAGCATCCACTATAGAATTTCCCTCCACATAGATATGGGAGATGTGAACTTCATCTAAAGTATTAAGGATCAAAATAGAATCCTTTATAAAAATTTCAACAAACCAACTCAGGCTATTTAAATTTTTAAGATAATTAATAATATTTAAAAAATCTCCTTCAACCTATATCTTGTGATAACCCAAAGAGTAGGCCAAATTCAAATTGTTGTAGGCATCTGCAACTTTGGCAATGTGGTTTGTTTGAGTTCAAAGGGAGTGTCATTGTCGATATAAACCTATCATGCTCATCTCTTATCACCTCCCCACTACTTGCAGGCCCTTTTGGCTGCCCTGAAAGACAAAAGTTGATGTCAAACAAAACTATCAAATTTTGGTAAATTTGACTTTGAAACGTTATTACAATGAAAATATACATCAAAAATAATTTGTTTCCCATGCAGTAGATATTGAATTTATTTATTTGGTAAAAAAATTAGGGGAAAGCAAAATTAATTTATTTATTTTTGTGATGTCAACTCGATATCACTTTTTGTTGATATTTTCAGCAATTCATAATCTTCTCTTAAATTTTAAAAAATATCAAAACAACTTTTTTAAAAATTGAAAAATTACAAGTATAAACTTCATCAAGAGTTCTACATTTCATTAGTTTACATCATTTTGAAGTTAAAAACATAAATACCACTTTTATGCAATCAAATTTTAAAAAAATTGTTTGTGTTGGTCGATTCCTTTATAAAAGTGTGACATAGGTTTGCACTTTTACCCATGTATTCTAAATCCCAAACAAATGTGGTTTTAACCCTCCCTAAGTTTTATCATTCTTACAAATGGTTAGAGAATTTCAATTTAATAAGATATTTTGTGGGGAGAACTTGACCTAAAAGCATGCTTTCGGAATGGGTCAACAAGCACTAGGTCCTACATGGGATCTAACTTGATATTTTCTAGAACCTCACTAAGGGATTCTTTCTTTTTTGTTTTGTTGAGTTCAACCATGTTGAGGAAATCCTCAAGCATGGTCCCTAGTATTTCCATGAGTCTTTGTTGGTCTTTCAATCCTAGATATGAGACATTATCCTCTCAAATGAAAAGAAATTGTGTGTCAGTTTGGTTTGAGTTCTCAGGTCTACCCCTTCCATGCTAGAAATTTTTTGCATACCATTTCCACCTCCTTTGGAAAATTTATATATGTTGATCCTAACGATTTTTACCCAGATCATTTGCAAATATTGATTTATCCAAAGGCTTTAAAGTCTATTGACATTCAAATCAATAACGTCTCTCACACCCAATGATTTATTTACCTTGATTATCTAACACTTGTTTTCAATGTCAATCTATTGAGCATAAAATTAAGGATCGCGCTTTGGAAACCCCCTAGGTCAAATCACCTTCTTAATAAAGTGAGGTTCCCCAATCTATAGAGGTTCCCACCTCAAAATATGAGGAAAATGGACTAAAATTTCTCATTGTAAAGTAAAAATACTAATTCTAGTAGGTCACAAGTTAAAACATATAGCACCTTGGAATCCTCTACTATTAAGGTGTAGCTATTAGTTTCATCAGGGTAAGTGCAAAAATATGGGGGGCAAAAAAGTGGCCAATTCACTTTTTCATCCCGAAATAGCAAAAATATGAGCGCATTATAGTAAAACATGCTCACATTATGGGTTGGTAGTGACCGAGCCTAGGCTCAATCATTACTAAGCCAAAACGCAAGTGTTTTATAACACGAGCGTGTTATAACGTGCTTGCATTATGGTTTAAATTTCAAAAAATGTGTGTTATTTTGAATTCAAAAAAGCATTTCCAAAACACGAGCACATTATAATGAGCTCGCATTTTTTGAATGCATTGACAAAATGCGATTGTGTTATAACGCGCTTGCAATTTGGTCTACATTGAATATTTTTTCTTATCTTTTTTTTCTCTCGTTCTTCTTGTAATCCTTGAGGGAAACTATAAACATGATTGACATTTACATATGGACATTTACCTTCTTATACTTTAAGTTATATTTCATGTATATAGTTTTAGGATGTTTGAGAGTGGTTTCGGATCTCTAGGAGTTATAATTCAAATTCTAGTTTTTGGAAGATCTTACAAATTTTTAGACTTAGCCAAATTTCAGTAATCAACATGCTAAACTTTAGTAATTAGGAAGTCAAATTTCAATAATCAGCAAGTTGTGTCATCTTTTTCTCTCTCTATCTCACTCATTGTTTATCCCTTATGCTCTAGACCTCTCTCACACACTCTCTCTCCTTCCCTCTATGCTTCTATCTATCTCACATATCTCTCTCCCTCCATCCCTCCCTCCTTTCCTCCTTCCCTCCTCCCCTCTCTAATTTTCTCTATCTCCCCCTCTCTCTTCCTTCCTCCCACCCACCTTCACTCTCTACTTAACTCTATCTAACCTATCCCTCTCTACCTCTCTCTCTCCATCCTTCCTCTCTCTCTCTCTCAATCTATACACCTTCTTCCTTCCCTTTATCTCTCTCTCTTCATCCCACCCACCTTCCCTCGCTACTTCTCTTTATCTAACCTAAAACTCTCTACCTATCTCTCACCTTCCCTCCTCTCTCTCTCTCAATCTCTCCACCTTCCTCCTTCCCCCTCTCTCTCATTCTCTCCATCACACTTCTCTCTCCCTTTTTCCCTCTCTCCTTCCCTCTATACTTCTCTCTATCTCTCTCCCTCCCTCCTCTCTCTATCTCATCTCTCTCTCCCTCCCTACCTCTTCCTCTATCTCTCTATTTCTTCCTCCCTCCTCCCCCATCTTTATCTCTCCTTCCCTATATCTTCTATCATCATCTGTCTCCCCATCTCTACCTCTCTCTCCCCCATTCCCCCTCTCTCTCCCTCCTCTCTCCTCTCTCTCAATCTCACCTTCCTCCTTTGCTTTGTGTTTCTCACACACTCTCCCTCCACCGTCTTTATCTCTCTCTCCCCTTTCCCTCTCTCCATCTCCTACCCCAATTACCCCATCCTCCTCAACCTATATATAACCCCTTCCCTCTCTCTCTCTCCAATCTCTACCTCCCTTCTCTCCCTCTCTCATTCTCTCCATCTCCTTTCCTCCCTCCTCTCTCTATATCACCTCTCTATCCCTCCACTCCTCCCCTCCCTCCCTCTATCTAATATTTAACTCCCTCTCACCTTCTCTGCTCTCCTTCCTTGTTCCTTATCTCCTCTCTTTCTCTCGTCTCTGTTTCCTCCCTCCCCCTCTCTTTCCCGGTCTCTCCCAACTCTCCCAATCTCCCAACCTTCCTCCTCTCTCTTTCCATATTTCTCACTCTCTCCTTTCCTCTCTACTCTTTATCTCACCATTATCTCTCTTTACTTCTCCCTCTCTATCTCTCCTTCCCTATATACTTCTCTCTATCTCCCTCTCTCCATCTCTGCCTCTCCCTCCCTCCTTCCCTCTCTCTCCCTATCTCTCAATCTCCCCACCTTCCACTCCTCTCTCTCTCTCATTCTCTCCTTCCCTCTCTGCTCTCTATCAAGTACCGTTCCTCTCCCACTCCTCCATCCCTCCCCTCTCTAATATTCTCTATCTCCCCATTTCTCTCTCTTCCTTCCTCCCACCCCACCTTCCCTCTCTACTTCTCTCTATCTATCCCTGTCCTCTCTCTCTTTATCTCTCTCTCTCTCTCTCTCTCTCTCTCTCTCTCTCTCTCTCTCTCTCTCTCTCTCTCTCTCTCTCTCTCTCTCTCTCTCTCTCTCTCTCTCTCTCTCTCTCTCTCTCTCTCTCTCTCTCTCTCTCTCTCTCTCTCTCTCTCTCTCTCTCTCTCTCTCTCTCTCTCTCTCTCTCTCTCTCCTCTCTCTCTCTCTCTCTCTCTCTCTCTCTCTCTCTCTCTCTCTCTCTCTCTCTCTCTCTCTCTCTCTCTCTCTCTCTCTCTCTCTCTCTCATCTCCCACCCTAAACAAAAACCCTATGCCCTACCCTCAACCCTCATCCCCCTATACCTTCCATACCCTCAACCTGTTATAATCCCTAAACCCTAAACATTACTCAGCCTTATACCTAGGCCCTAACTCTATCACCCTCAACCATATTAAAAACCATATCTCGTTCTCACCCTTGACCTTAACCTTATACCCTCAACCCTATGCCCTACCCCTATACCCAATATCCTAAACCCTAATCCCTATACCCTTGTGTACAAAATTGTACTCCCTTCTTGGAGATGGTACAATTTCACACTTAATTTCAACCTATTTTAGTACCCTTGCATTCATGACCCATTAAATCATAATTAATAGGCCCCTAAGACCCTTTATTTTGGATCCCAAGGCTTATTTCCAATGAAATCCCGACAAAATCAACAAAGGCATTCAATTTTCTAATATCTCAACATTTTCTCACCCTAGAAAACTAGGGTGGGACTCATACACCACCTTGGGCATATGAGTCCCCCTAGGTGGGGCCCATATGCCACCTTGGGCATATGAGTCATGAGTGGCCCCTTTTTAGGGTTTGAGCGAGAAATTAAGGTTTTTAATTCAAATTTTTGGTTGATGTTGGCAATTGGGATCTTATAAATGGTAAATTAGATGAAGTGCCTATATAAACAAGGCTCCAAATCATTTTTTCACCTAAGAATTTATAACATCAACTTGAGCACTCAA
The DNA here is from genome assembly GCA_007258455.2 of Sequoia sempervirens. Classification (NCBI taxonomy): domain Eukaryota; kingdom Viridiplantae; phylum Streptophyta; class Pinopsida; order Cupressales; family Cupressaceae; genus Sequoia; species Sequoia sempervirens. The sequence goes on from VDFB02009988.1 coordinate 42,117, forward strand.
GCATACTTTCACAAGAGCATTCAAGAGCAAGGAGCACATAAATTTGAAATCTTGAAGCATCATTATAGTGTTTATGTAGGTCTTCAAGCTCACTTTCAATTTAAGATCTAACATTGTCAACGATTGATAATGGTTGCCTATGGAGAATCATGATGGATTCTAGGTTGGGGAGATGTAACTAGCCATTGAACCAAGCCTAATGACTTATTTCATAAGTGATTCCATCTTCCATTATCATTCTACTTTCTACATAAAGGAAGGTACATGCATTATTATGGCTTATTATGGTGATTAGAGATCTCCCAAAGTGAGTTGTCATCTTTATGTTTCATTCATGCATCTTATGCATCTTATTCTAACACATTAGAATAGGGTTTTATTGCATTCTAGATCTTCTAATCTTAGATACACTTAAGATTCAGACTTGCACTCATATTTACTTTCAAGATCTATTATTTATATCAAGGTTTAACTACCAAACTAGGGGTTTGACTAAGGAAAACCCCCCATAAGAAAATCAATAGAATATTCTATTTTGTAGGCTTTTTAACAGGTTTAGATCTAGAAATAAAGTTTGGCAAGAAGAGTAGAGATAGGAGAACATATTCATATCTTAACTTTCTAAAAAATCAGAACGGGACTGATATGCCACTTGTGGTGTATGAGTCCTGGTATAGTAATTTTCCCATATTTCAAAGGATTCGGACTTGTCACTGTGAAATTCTAGTTTCTACCCAAAAAATCTAAACTAGGACTAAATTTCCCAGCCTAGCGTATGATTCCCAATGTGCATTAAAAGTCATATTTTTAGGATTTCAAACCTTATTCTGAGCATCTTCATTTTTTTGGGTGCCCCTTTGTACTTTCTCAATTCCTTACTTTGATTTTTTCAGTTTCATATCTTAGCTTGCATAGTTGGGTTTGCATATCATTTGCATCTTCTTCTTTCCAATCCTTCACTTGGTGTCGAGCTCCCTTATTGTCTTTAATCACACCCTAGAATACCTTATTGCAGATCTCTTTCCCTCATTCCATCCCTAGATTGAGATCTCTAGGGTTTTCTTGAATGAAATTTGAAGGAAATAGGAGAAAGGTCCCAAACCCCTTTCACGTGTTTCATCTCCTAAAAGGTGGAACCCTCCCTATTTTCACCATTTCATCTTGGTGAAACTAGCCTTTAGAACACCTTATTTCTGATTTGGAATTCATCATATTCCTAGATCTAGCTTACATTAACTTTGCATTTGGTCTTGCATTAGTTAATTTGCATCGAGGGTTTCTAAATCTTGTATTAGTGAAAGTGCATATAGGTTGCATTTTTGCATCTTGCATTATTGAAATTCACTTGAAATCTGTAATTGCACTTAGTCTAGACATAATACAAACTAGAAAACCTAACATTCTCTCAAAATTTCTTGAAATTGGTACAGAACCCCTAATGTTGGACTCATACGCTCCTCTAGGTGAGTTAGTCCCAATACAGGTGGTTTTGCCTATTTTTGGGTATTCTGTGTGGACTATTTTGCAACATTTGAACCCTTAAAAAACCCTAACTGGAACTTATATGCCCCTTTGAGCGATTTAGTCCCATGTCAGACCTGAAACTTCATTTTACAACATTAAAAACCCTATTTTTGTGTTTTAGTTTGTTGTTATTAGATTTTTGTTTTAGTTTACTGAGTTTTTGTTTCATGCATTTCATTAGATCTAGCTTAATTTGGTGTCATTTCAATTATGGATAAAATTAGATTATTGCACTTTTCTTTTCTAGCATTAGTTTAGAGTTTGGGAAGCTTAGGTTACATTTGGCATTCATTAGAAAACAAATCAAAAACACCTAGATAAACTCATAAACCACTTGAAGAAAGCATAGCTATTAGAGTATGTCAAATATATTTTTCCAAGTTAACCTAACCCTCAAGCCTTTTATTAGTGATTAATTTGACATGTTAGATTAATCCCTTGAGTACTTCATCTCACAAGGTTCATCCACTAAGGCTTGCTATAACAAACTAAAACAAAGAGAAGTTAATGTGATCCAACCTCAACTCATCCTTTGCCCACCTTCAAACAAACCTAAAAATCAAAACAAACTTGTTTTCACCCTTGAACCACCTTAGAATAATGTTTCACAACAATCAAGTTATAATACCATTGCTCATACATATAACACTAGAAACAACCTGCAACCAAAACAAACAACTTCAACCTCTCTCCCTTTGCCTCAACCCATCTTGCATAGTGCTCCTCATTTTCCTTCAAATAGGGGGAAGGAGTATGATCTTCTTGAACAACTTAAGAATACTCATGCGGAAATATCCCTATGGGATCTAATTCAAAATTCACATAATTATCATACTATGCTTCAAGCCACCTTGCAAAAAGTTGTGGTTCCCTCTAGTACAATGCAAGTGATGTGGCAGCTCTAATTCAAGGAATGAATGCAGTTAATGTAGACATTACTTTTCATCAACATGAGCTACCTCCTTTGGAAATGAGAAATAAAAATGATGCCTTAATGATAGTATCTATCTATAATAGGTTGGGAATAAAAATAACCCTTGTTGACAATGGCTCCACCCTTAATGTGTGTAGTGTGACCCTTTTGGATAGACTTGGTGTGGATAAATCAAGAATTGAACCTAATTCCTTATTGATTTGAGGATTTGACAATGTAGGAAAGAAACTACTTGGTGTGATTACTTTGCCTATTACAGTTGGAATGGCTACATTAAAAACTCCTATTCATGTTATGCCTCATGATCTTTCATACAATCTGCTTTTAGGAAGACCTTGGATTCATGAGATGTGTGTGATGCCTTTAACTCTTCATTGTATCATGAAGTATGTCTATAACAATAAAGTGTACCAAGTTGAAATAGACCTCGAGCCTAAAAGTCTCTTACAAGTTGAAAAAGGAATGCCAAGTCCTCTAAACACATTAATTCCAACTTCAAAAATAGAGCCTACGATAGAAGAGAAACAAGAGATGGAAAATGCATTAAATTTATTGGAAGATGATTCGGGTTCTTTAGACTTCACACTGACATTTATGGGAGAATACAAAATTACAACAAAAGAAACTGAAAAAAAAATTAACCAATGGTAATGTCAATGTAGAATTCAGAAGAAAACTCACAAGCATCTACCTCATCTACTCTAGAAGAAGACACAAGCTATACAAAAAAATTTGATGAGATAGACTATCAACAACCACCAAACCCAAAAGAAATGGAGAAACTTTATGGAAAATATTATGAGCTTATAAAATAACTTGGTTATAGAAGAAGAGCATATGGAAGGAAAGAACAAGGCATTTGTGTTCCTATAGAACCTAACACACAAGAAACAAAAATTGGTTTCGGGTATTGTCCTTCTAAGATAACACAAGTAATAAAAATACCTCCTTAAACATCAACACCATCATGTGTAACCGTAAAACAAGTCTCACCTTCAAGCATCCTGAATTGATTGATACAACTTGTGAAGAATCATTGGAATACTTTGAAGATGATGTAGTCTTGAATGAAATGTTAGGAGTTTATGGTAAACCATTTACTCCTAAAAATAAATGGGTTACATGTGTTGTGATTGGTACTAAGCAAGAAGACAGAGAAAAGGAAAGTAATGAGATTGATAAAGACAAAGAAGAATACAATCCCAAATTTTCAAAACAAACCACACTTCCTTTGGGAGATACAATTAACATACCAATGGATATCACTAATGAGGAGAAAGTGATTAAGATAGGAAAGTGCCTTGATGAAGATGAACAAGAAGACCATACAACTTTACTTAATGACTTTCCCAAACCTTTTGCTGGGACTTATTCAGATATGCTAGGAATTGATGCTAAGATAGTCACATACAACATAGTCCTTGAAGAATGCTAAACTAGTTAGACAAAAGATATGAAAGATGAACCCTAAGATAGCCTTATTAGTTAAGTCTGACATTGAGAATCTCCTCAAAGCTAGTTGTATACACCCTATAGATTATTCTCCTTGGATCTCGAACATTGTTGCAGTCGTGAAACCTGATAATCCTACGATGTGTACGAACTTTCATGATTTAAATAAAGCATCTTTAAAAGATGATTTTCCACTTCCTAATATTGACATGATAGTGGACTCGACTATGGGACATGCTTTTTTATCATTCATGGATGGATTTTTTGGATATAATCAAATCTTTATCAACCCTAAAGATCAATACAAAACAATATTTACTACATCTTGGGGAACAATTTTTTGGGTAGTCATGCCTTTTGGATTGAAGAACGCAGGCACAACATATCAATGAGCTATGACATTGATATTTCATAATTACATACATAATATTTTGGAAGATTATGTTGATGATATTCTAGCCAAATCTTTAATTCAACAAGACAATGTGAATATTCTTCGAAAAAATTGAGTGAATGCAAAAATATAACATGAGATTGAATTCGAAAAAAGTGTCTTTGGCATAGATAGTGGATTTTTTTTAGGTTTTATAGTATCTCATAGAGGCATTGAAGTGGAAACATAGAAAATTGATGCTATAGTTAGCATGCCACCTCCTCGAAACATTTCTCAATTACGCACTTTACAATGAAGAATTCAGGCTATCCATCATTTTCTAGCATCTCTATTAGACGAAACATTACCCTTTACACATCTTCTAAAGAAAGAGGTTCAATATAATTGGAATAAGGATTTTAAATAGGCTTTTGAGAGTTTGAAATATTACCTCACTACTTGAAAGGTTGAAAATTGTGGTTCTATGCTTGGGAGATAGAATAACAATCTTCCTCACTCTCATTCGAGGAAACCCTAGAGATCTCAATCCAAGGATGAAGTAGGGGAAAGAGATCTTGTAATAGGATTGTCCTAGGGTATGATTAGAGACTAAAGAGGGGTTTACAACCAAGCTAGGGCTTGGAAATACTATTGAAAAGCAAGACCTAATGTTTAAACCTAGTGCAATGTAAAAATTCACTAAATGACCTAAAAATGCATGTAAATCAAAACAAAAAGTTGAGAGATCATAGGCATGCACCTAGAAATATGTAGAGGCCTAGATGAAGACTTAAAATTCTAAAAACACTAAAATTAATGTTTTTTTGGAATCATACACCAATCTGGGTGATTTAGTCCCAAATTAGGGTTTTTAGGCAAGAACAAAAATCTGGCAGAGATAAGTCTAGAACTCTTGAAATCTGCAAATCTAACTATACTAGGACTCATAAGCCAAAAGTGGCATACCAATCTAGTTTAAATTTTTTAGAAAATCAGGACCTGAATCTTCTCTTCAATCCCTGCTCTACCTTCTTGACTTGGTTTCTAGATCTAAATGTGAAGTTTCTGCTCTGTAGATGTTCTCCAATGATCTTGTAAGGAAGGTGACAACTTGAATGACTTTGTAACTTTAACAAATTCTTTCCAATATTTATCCTTAGAAGGTCTTCAACCTAGATCTGCAAATCACACATTAAAGAGAGGGAAAAATTTTGTTTTGTTAGTGGAAAGTGGTTTTCCTTGGTCAAACCCCGTTTTGGTAATCAAACCTTGTAATGAAATCAAATAAGATAAATGAATGATGAATGAACAAAATGTAATGTTGCAACTCACCAAACCCTAGCAATAAAAGGTTGCAAACATGCATGAAGTGGCTCCAATGGATGTAGATCTTGACTCTTGCTTTAATGTGATAGATCTTGAATTGAATGCTAGCTTGAATCATGAAGCCCTACATCACAATTGTTAGCTCAAAAACAAACATGATGTATGATGACTTTGACATGATGCTTGATACTTGAATAATGCTCCAAAATACTTGATAATAAACTCTTGAAGGCTCTTGAATGCTCTTGTAAACACTTGAATGCTCTTGTGAACTCAAATTTTCTATAAGGATGCTCTCATGAAAGTCTTGGGTGAAAATGAGTGAAATAGCATTGTATTTATACTTATTTATGCCAAATTTCCCAAAATTACAACACTACAAGCCGACATCAGATCTAGGAGGATAAAAACCCACCAAGAATTTGAATTAAATTTAATTTTGGGCCACACAAGACTCATACCAGAAGTGGCATATGAGTCCCATTATGCTTAACTATGGGACACATTTTTCAAAACTGCTTAGATTCATGGGAAATCATGATCGATGCCCCAAAACTTAGGTGGGACCAATACACCCAAGGTGGCGTATGAGTCAAAAATCACTAAATCTGGGCCACACAACCTAAAAGGGCATGAATTATGATTGGATGTTGATTTATGTTGGGATTATCCTCATAAATATGCATTAAGGCTTGTGGATACAAAATAAGGCCAATTAAGACATAAAGAAGCCCAATTAATTAGTGGAAACCCTAGATAAGTGTGAAAGTGTTGAACAACACTTTACAACACCTTAAATAAGGTAAAATTAGGTTCATTTAGCTTAAAAGGGCCGAAGACCTAATGTGAATGTGTTAAACACATTACAACACTAAATCAACACAACATCAAGCTAAATTTTATAAGGAGGGCCCAAACAAGTGTGAAAATGTCACAGATGACATTTTTTGACACTACACTACACCTATTTTACAACCTTCCATGAAAGACAAACTGTTCATCCTTTATATAGTGGCATTGGCCCATGCTCTCATAGCATTGTTGGCCCAACAAGATGAAAATGGTAAAGAACATCTTGTTTATTACATTAGCTGAACTCTAATTGATTATAGACACGATATACGATTATAGAAAAACAATGTTTGGTTGTTGTATTCACTTATAGTAAATTGAGACATTATTTATTGAATGTTGAAATACATGTGAACATGAAATTTGATCCTTGAAAGCACCTTTTCACTAAAAAAGATTTGTCAGGATGCCTAACTGAGTGGGTTATGTTGCTAACTGAGTTTCACCTTAAGTTTGTCTCACAAAATGCAATTAAAGGTCAATCCTTGATCGACCAATTAGCTGATACTCCCTCTCCCTTAGCCTTACCTAACAATGATTCATTCCCTGATGATAATGTGTTGATTATTGAACCTAATACATGGGAGTTATACTTTGACAACTCTAAGTGTAGAACAGGCTTCGGCGCAGGGGTTGCAATAGTCCTGGCTGCGGTAAATCCTATTCCCTTGTCCTATCATTTAAACTTCCTATGGAAAAACAACATAGTAGAGTATGAAGCATTAACTGTTGGATTACACACTGCTTTAACTTTGGGAGTTAAGAATATTAACATATTTGGTGATTTGCAATTAGTTATTAAACAAATAAATGGATTGTATCAAGAAAAGCATGACAAATTATTCAAATATAATGATCTCACGATGACTCTATTAAACACTTTTGATTCATTTACCATTGACAACATCCCATGAAAAGATAATCGACATGTCGATGCAATGGCGAGTGCGGCTTCCCTTATATCTCCTCTAGATCCTTCAAAAGATTCCACATTCATTGTCCATACAATTATGAAACCATCAATAGAATCTAAGGTCAAAGAAGTGTTATCAACCACCATGGAAAGCTCTAGTGAATGGTACGCACCGATATTTAATTATTTAAAAGAGGCTACCTTTCCTAAGCCGACAACTAAAAATATTTGAGCCCGCCTTCAAAAACTTGTGTCCAAATATATAATCCTCACTGACGTGCTATATAGAAGGTCCTTTGATGTTCTTTTACTTACATGCCTTAAACAATCTGAAATCCCCATAGCACTTGCAAAAGCTCATGCAGGTGCTTGTGGAGGAAATTTTAGAGGAAGATCATTAGTTCAAAATTTAATCTGCATAAGATACTATTGGAGGAATATGGAACAAGATTTCTTTGAATACATTAAGAAATGTCATAAATGCCAAGAGTGTAGCAATTTGATTCACGCTCCTGCTTCCAAGCTTCGTGCCCAAGTTCCTATTTGGCCTTTCTCGGTATGGCGTCTAGATATTATTGGAAAAATATCACCACCTTCCTCTGTTGAACATACATTTATAATTACCAAGACAGATTACTTCACAAAATGGGTAGAAGCCATCCCCCTTTGTTCAACAATGACTGATGTAATATGTCGTTTCATATTGGAACACATTATTGCTCACTTTGAACTTCCTTCCACGTTAGTTCCAGACAATGGGACACCATTTAAGAATAATGATGTAAAAAAGTTCATAGAAATGTTTAACATTCAACATCATTTTTCAAAACCCTACTACCCACAATCTAACGGTCAAGTTGAATCAACTAATAAGACACTTGAGCAAATCTTAAGGAAGAAAGTAAGCAAGCATAAAAAGATTGGCACATGCAGTTGACATATGTGTTATGGGTTTATCATACTAGTATTAGAACATCAACCGAAAATACTCCTTATAACCTTGTCTATGGTACTAAGGCGATAATTCCCTTGGAGTTAGAGATTCCTTCATTAAGAATCACTCTTAAAGGACTTATTGATGACAATAATTATAAAGAACAATGATTTATCAACTTGAAATTCTTGATGAACAACGCATTAACGCTCTTAAGCATCTCCAAGCTTATTCTAGAAGAATGCAATGTAGTTACAATGATAATTTCATCCATCACACATTTACTGAGGGTGATTTGGTGTTATTTGAGAATTAGTTCATAACGTTAATGTCGCCCTGACTAAAAAAGGAAAATTCACCCCTAATTGGTTAGGACCTTACATAATTGATGAAATTTATGGGTCTAGAGAATACATGTTAATAGAAATGGATGGTACACCTCTTAAAGAACCTATTAATGTCATGCATTTGCACCGATATTGCGTCTAATCTTCTTGAATAGTGTGAATGATAAGGCAGTGGTGTTAGAATTAGTAGATGACATTCTATGTTCGCTCGCACTGCCTTGTTCTTGACAAACAATTATTTGTGTGTTTCCAATACTAAAGATTATTTAAATTAATTTTAGGTGGTTAATTTAGGTTTCATTCTATTCAAGTTAATCTTATATGTTGTGTTAGATTAGATCCTTATATGCATTTAATGTTCTACAATTAGATCATAGGTGCATTTAATTTAGCATAACATACTCAATCATAATGTTGCGTCTAAAAGGAAACTAGGACGGTTTTAATTAGATCACATAAAGTAAGTTAGATCATGGAGACATTTATTAAATACTTTTACAAAGATTATTTGATAAATCACATTGCCATCTAACTTAAACACATAAGCATAAATAATCAAACAAAAATAACTATATATATATATATATATATAAGTTTTAGTACATGTCATAGAATATACAATGCTATTGTGGCATGTGGTTGCCAAATCTCTCAAGACTTGGTGATTGCATCTGTCGAGAGATGGTAGTATGTGATCGTGAACTAATAAGAGAATCTAGTACATATTGTAGCCCCCCTACTCGTGCAACAGTCACGACCTCCCATCCAACGACCTCTAAGCACTCTTTCTCTATGCAGTCTTTATCCACCTGCATCCCGACAACCTCTACATGAAGTCTCTTGACCTCTGCTAGATCTCGAAATGACCAAAGCTCCTCATAGGTAGCCTATAGTGCTAATATATCACCCTCAATTTGATGGGTGTGCCTAGTAGTGCCCTTGTATGCTCCTCTTAGCCTTGCAAAATGCTTGAACAACTTTGGATGTTGCTCCATGATAGGTGGGGGCATGTAGTCTGTGTCGATAGCCTCATCTCTAAGTAAAGATGGTACTATCATTGCGGCCGCCTGTTGGTAGAGATCATGCAACTCTCTCATGAAACCTACAAGATATAAATCATAAAGATAATTAGTACACAACATGACATATATAAATCAAAAGCATGAACATAAGCATAATCATAAAAGTATAAGCATAATCATAAATAATATGTCATCACCTAGATCTTTGGCCGGCTGTGTAAAAACAACCTCATCCTACGTAGGAGGAATAGAATATGTGCTAGTCTCTCCATGCTCATAAGTGTTGGAATGTGTTGCAGCTGTTGATTGTCATCTGGTAACACGGGTGGGAGTTGAATCTCTCCACTCGTGGATAACTGGACCATCACCTATTGCATCATTATCATCACTCATCAGTTGGCCCTTGTCCTCCTCATCCTCCTCATCCTCCTCCCCCTCCTCATAGTTTTAGTCTACCTCCTCATCGTAGTCCTCCTCTACCTCATTTGCAAATAGGTCTGCAGCCCTGACCCTTGCCTCCGCATCCCTCTAATCTGGAAGAGGCCCCGCAAAGCCTATAGGTTGATCCATAGGAAATATCAGAGTTGGTGGTGTTGCAACCCACCACTGCTCATATGCATCTGTAGCACCAACATCATCAGCATCAGAGACTGGGGGCATGTCGAGATTTGATTCATTTGAGTCACTGGAGACAACATCATCGGTTGTGAGTCATCTCATATCTCCTGGCCTCCAGGCACTCCACACTAATTGCCTATAAAATGGTTGTGCTACTGGTGGCACCTATACCTATCTGAACTGTCTCATGACACGATTATAGTAGAATGGTCTTACTACATAATCGTTCCTCCCTAGTAAAAACTTACCCCTCTACATTTGTATCATCTGGTAGGCTCATCTAGACACTATGGTATTAGTTAGTAGGGTCTCCATAAGATCTCCTTATCCAAGCGGTCAAATCAGACTCTCCTGAATAGCAGATTTCCATACTACCACACTTGTCTCAATGGATAACTGAAGGAACATGAATATCCCAAGGCACATACAGAAAGAAATCTTTCCAATTTGGTGCATGTGATATGCTCCAGGCACCAAACCTATAGTAATGTACAATGCACCATGCTCTTGACCTCATGATAAGCAAATCGTCCTAGATCATAGTAAAGATGTGCAAGCATGTTGTGATCCCATGCATAGACAATCCTGCAATTCTCCATCTCTCGTAGCATTTGAAATAGGCCTCCATTCAGGTGTGCTCCCCAGCCATCTGGGACTAGTACTAGTGCTACGATGAAAATCATAATCCATCTCAAAAGTGGCAATTGTGTGTAGAGTAGCCATTGTAGCTCAATGTGTGGCCCCATGATCTCCTCTTGAACCAATCCTCCAAGACAGTACTGTATATTTTCTCTCATCTTCCTATATGTGCGATCCTCTGTGAAATGGAAAGTATCACCTCAAATGGGAACTCAAAGGATGTAATTTACATCCTCCAGAGTGATCGTCATCTTGGTAGTAGGTAGATGAAAGGTGCAAGTATCTACATCCCACCTCTCTACTAATGTCATTATCATGGCATCATGGTATCTCATAGGAGGCATGAGATAAACCCAATATATCCTAGTAGCCTATAAATTTTGTGTATCCTCCTCCGATAGTGTTGCGACTAGGTCTTGTAATCGACAGAATAATTTGCCACTAAGATGTTGTGACCATGGAGGAATCTAATAAAAAAGAAAAAATATCACCTATAAGCATTCTAAAATCTTAAATTTATACATCAACATTCAAAAAGTGTGTTAAAGTTGCTCTAGGGTACTTTTCTAAGGGTCCTAGACACTTTATTCCTTTTTTGGGAAACTTCACGAAGAAATGGGACACTTTGTGAAAAAGTGGGACACTTCGCAAAAAAGTTGGACACTTTGCGAAAAAAGGGAAGCTTTGCGAATTTTTCTTCCAAGGTCCTAAATCCATCTAGAAATGTGTAAAAAATAAAATAAATGCGTAAAAACAAAGCTAAGGTAGAGATGAATCCACTCATCGGATGCTACAGGTCACCTCACGCTACCTCCTCGTGTAGGCTCTTGAGTCTCAGAGGCACATATGCTCGTACGCTCAGCATTGTCACTCCCTCTCCATTGAAATCAAACTACAAGAAGGTAAACGACAAAATTATTACAAATTACTTCACTTTTTACTCTTATATATGTTCAAATTAGGTCATTTACGCATCAGAGTTAGAAGTGTTTTTTCATTCAAACTAGCATATTGGTGGCTAGAGAGCTTCATTTTTTATGTCGTTCGTTGCGTTGGATTCGTGATTCCACTCCCGTTCTCATCAAATTTCTATCACTATGTGGTATGGTACTTGGAAATAACCTATGATACGACTTATGCAATTCGATGTGGTTAGATTTATACCTTGATTCCACCTCCATAAAGCAAGCAGAATCAAGGGGGGCATATATCTACCCTTCAAATTTTGTTTCTAGAAGTTAGATAAGAGGATTTTTTTTAACAACTAGCAAATTGGTTTTGCAGGATGTGGTTCCTAACATTATGGTTTTGCAAATAGCTACAATGGGGGCTTCATTCTCCCATTCTTGCAAATGAATCCATATGAATATCCTTTTATGAAATGAATTTTATTGTTCAAATTCCTTTAGATTGCATATGCACGTAGTGTCATATGGGAACTAAAGTGGGGGATAAATGTAGTGTAGAAAATTGTACTCCCTTCTTGGAGATGGTATAATTTCACACTTAATTTGGACCTATTTTAGTACCCTTGCATTCATGACCCTTTAAATCATCATTAATAGGCCTCTAAGACCTTTTATTTTGGATCCCAAGGCTTATTTTGACTTAAATCCTAACAAAATAAAAAAAATCATTAAATTTTCTAACATCCCGACATATTCACCTCGAAAAACTAGGGTGGGACTCATATGCCACCTCTGGGCATGAGTCCCCCTAGATGGAACCCATATGCCACCTTGGGCGTATGAGTCCTAGGTGGCCCATTTTTAAGGTTTGAGCAAGAAATTGAGGTTTTTAATTCAAATTTTTGGTTGATGTTGGTATTTGGGATCTAATAAATGGTAAATTAGATGAAGTGCCTATATAAACAAGGTTTCAAATCATTATTTCACCTAAGAATTCATAACATCAACTTGAGCACTCAAGCATACTTTCATAAGAGCATTCAAGAGAAAGGAGCACATAAATTTGAAGTCTTGGAGTAGCATATAGTGTTTTTGCAGGTCTTCAAGCTCACTTTCAATTCAATATCTAGCATTTTCAAGGATTGATAATGGTTGCCTATGGAGAATCATGATGGATTCTAGGTTGGGGAGATGCAACTCGCCATCGAACCAGGCCTAATGAATTTTTTCCTAAGTGATTCCATCTTCTATTATAATTCTAGCTTCCACCTAAAGGAAGGTACATGCATTATTATGGCTTATTAGGGTGATTAGAGATCTCCCAAAGTGAGTCATCATCTTTATGTTTCATTCATGCATCTTATTCTCACACATTAGAATAGGGTTTTATTACATTCTAGATCTCCTAATCTTAGATGTACTTAAGATTAGGACTTTCACTCATATTTACTTTCAATATCTATTATTTATATCAAGGTTTAACTACCAAACTAGGGGTTTGACCGAGGCAAACCTCCCATAAGAAAATCAATACAAAATTTTGTTTTGCAGGATTTTTAGCAGGTTCATATCTGGAAATAAAGTTTGGCAAGAAGAATAGAGATAGGAGAACATATTCAGATCTTAACTTTCTAAAAAAGTAGAATGGGATTGATACACCACTTGTGGCATATGAGTCCTAGTATAACACTTTTCCCATATTTCAAAGGATTCAGACTTGTCACTATGAAATTCTAGTTTCTACCCAAAAACCCTAAATTGGGATTAAATTGTCCATCCTGGTGTATAAGTCCTAGTGTGCATTAAAAGTCATATTTTCAAGATTTCAGACCTTGTTATGAGGATCTTCAGTTTTCCAGGTGCCCCTTTGTACTTTCTTAGTTCGTTACTTTGATTTTTAGTTTCATATCTTAGCTTGCATAGTTGGGTTTGCATATTATTTGCATCTTCTTCTTTCCAAGCCTTTGCTTGGTGGTGAACCCCCTTATTGTATTTATCCAAACCCTAGGACACCTTATTGTAGATCTCTTTCCCTCATTCCATCCCTAGATTGAGATCTCTAAGGTTTCGTTGAATGAAATTTGAAGGAAATAGGAGAAAGGTCCTAAACCCCTTTTGTTTGTTTCATCTCCTAAAAGGTGTAAACCCATAACCCTGAACCCTATACTTTAACCCTAAACCCTTTATTCAACCTTGTGCCCACAACCCTAAACCCAATACCCTCAACCATATACCCAATATCGTAAACCATAACCTTATACCCTCTACACTTAACCCTATACCTTGAAACCTGAACATTATCCCTCAATCCTCAACCCTATACCTTAAACCCTAAACCCTACACCCTACACCCTTATCCCAATCCATGTCTCTTCCTTCCTCCCACACACCTTCCCTCTCTACTCTCTAACTTATCCCTATCTGCCTTTATCTCTACCTCCCTCC